>ML817799.1:61416-74441 GCA_009831015.1 Picea engelmannii | reverse complement strand
TATATATATATATATATATATATATATATAACATTAAATATTAAGTTTATTTTATTTTATATATATATTTTTAATTTCAAAATTAAAATACATCTTACATTTTGATATTGAAATCAATCACATCCTTAAGTAAAGGTAATTCAAACAACACCTCATTAATTATGATTATACAATCTTGTTCTAATTTCAACTCCATAAGCTTTATTCTAATTTCAACATATATTTCATTAAATGATATTGGTTTTTGCAACAAAACTTATTAATACAAACAACCTTATGTTACTTTTTCATTCCATACAAACCTTATCCTTCTAATCTTTTTTTATTTGTGTAGTGCTTGTTTTACTCATTCTAATGCATTGTGATACCTTCTTACAGACAACATTAATTGTGGCTTGCCACTTGGAAACTAAGTTCATAGTCATGGTTAATTAGCGATCTTTTCATTTCAATACAATATATATTGTACTTCCAAAAAACTAATCAAAGAAACTATTTATCCTATGGATTGAACAACTAAACTATCAATATGAATATTGATGAGGCTTGAAGTAGCATTCCTCACATAACCAAGACCAAATAAATAAAGAGCATTAAGTTGAATGACCATCCTCTGACATGTCATTCTTGTTGATTTTGAGGCAATCATCTCTAAGTTGGTTAGGCTCCAATGACTCCCACGACAACATAACTTCTTGATTGTCCAAAGTGACTCCTTCATTTGCTAGTTGATTCACCAATCAATTGGTCTTTCGACGGATGTGGGATGGACTGATATTGGGAATGGCTTGAGCTAGGGTGACAATTTTCATAAATCTAGTCGAGAAACTCTAGTTCTATGATGCGTTGTTTGGAATGGTTTCCCTCAATATTTTGGATAGCACATGTATTATTACTGTTGAATCACCCTCCACAAGTAGGTTGGTGTATCCTTGTTGATGAACCACATGCAGTCCCTTCGCCAAACCATCAAGTTACATTGCATTGTTGGTGCTATTGGCCAAGTGAACAATGAAAATGAAAACAATGGCAGTTGTATCGTCCTTGAAAAACCCCTCCAACCCTCATTGGGCCAAGATTGCCTTTGGTTGCTCCATCAAAATTCAATTTAACAAAGCCCTTGGGTGGTCTTAACCATGTCGTTGTGGAGAGATGTTGAGAAGAGGGATTATGCTTGATAGAAGAGAAAGGGATTTGTTCAAGCTTTCGTTCATTAAAAATTATCTTCTTTGCCCCATGTAGGTCCTTTGCTTCCTGGAGCCAAGGGAAATAACTAATTGATTCTTGGATGTTGGTTTGAATGGTGTACCATGCGTCCTCCAAGTTTCTATATTGTTGTTTGAAATTTCTACGATTGTGTTCTTTCCAAATTGTCCGTGGTAAGAATCCTGGAAAATATTCCAAGCTCTGCTTAACATGGGGTTGTGGTATGGATTTATGTTCTCTCTAACGCAATCGAACTATATAAATACGATAGCCCCTCTACGCCAAATATTTGATACAACTATTCACCCATTAAATAGGTTTTCCATTGTCTTGCATAGGTAGCAGATGGATGACCTACACTCTCCCTGACACTTTTATGGGATTGATGATGGAATTCAAATTCACAATTTCATTATTGCCACACTTTGTTGTGCATAATAGCGGCCTCCCTTGCAATATAACATGTTCCAAAGATCAACGATAACTCTAAGAGAAAGCAAAGGGGTTTGACTAGTCCATAGATGCAAGACTCCAAGGAATCTAATGTGGCAACAATAATCAAAGAAGAGGGGCCATAGAAGGAACCCAAGTGACTATAAGAATGGGAACAAGAATGACAAACTTTACCTCAAAATGCATCCACCATTAATCCTTTTAATCTAGATTGTCTTTGTTTCCTTGTGATATGATGGCATAGTAAGGGTATTTTTTAGGGGTCAAATTTCACCTTTCTGAAAAAATATTTGCCAATTTGGTAAAAATTTGCTTATTTTTTACATAAATATGATAAAATTGATAGTACTTGCCAAAATTTTACAAGTTTTAATAGTAAATTATATGTTTTTTACTGAATATTCACCTACATATTTATATGTATGATTTTTCAAATCAAAATAGTGGTCTATAATACTATACATAGATATAATATTTGAATCCTTAAAAAACAAGTGTTGCATGGCAACATAGTCCCTGCCAAGTTGGAATGGAAATAAATGCACGTTGAAGTACATGTGGTATCCATGCAGAGGATGACAAATGTAATAGACCCAACATAGTTGAAAGATTTTATTTTTTTTAGCATTTACGAATTAGTTTTCTTTGAAATTTATCAAATATGAAAAAAGGACCAGGAAACACACACATTAAAGATTCAAATATAACATACCAAAATTCCTGACATCCAACATAGTTTTCTTTGAAATTGATCAAAAAATAATAATGTTTGTTACATATTTCTGGAATCTGTTCCATATTTCCGGAAATTTAAATGTGTTTGTCATATAGACTGGGATTGGGGCTCCCACGAACCATAAAAATAAATAAGTACAAGAATTAGGACTATAGAAAGAAGAATTGCGCGACGGTAGAGAGGAAGACTTGAAAAGAACAAATTGGAAGTTATGAGCCTTTGGATAGAGATTTCTATTTAAAGAGGTAGAATAACTGGATTGATAAAGAAAACAAGATGACATCAGTATAGACTTAGTATGAAGCAGATGCGTTTTTTTTGCTGTCATCCATAGTCGGTGGAATCATGCCAACCGGTTGTTTCCCTTCCTCGATGAGGTTTTTCATTCTCCATTGGAACCATTATTCAATGTAGCTTCTCATGGGGGCCATGTTGATTTCATCCTGGATTTCTATGTCGAAAATCTCGTTTTCTAATTTCCTTATATCCAAAGAAATACTATGCAGAGTCTGTTCAATTTCTTCATTGTGTGTTGCATAGTCCAATAGCCAGTTCTCAATCTCATCTACACGAAATTCAAGGATGCCGTAAAAATGTTCTAAAGACAACCCCTTTAAAATATCAAGTTGTTCATCGAAGGCTTCTTTGGTCATTGACAAGGATTTGAGGACTAAGTTTGGGTCTTGAACCTCGTTGGTACTTCCGGCTAAATCTATTTGGGTCAGGTTTCTGAATAATTCTTCTTTTTTCTAATATGGCTTGTTCACATGATTCGACAATGAGCTGCAGGTTCTTAACTTTCTTTTGCCAGCATGCTTTTAATTTTTTGATCCGCTTTGGGGAGGGGAGATCCTCTTGTCTTCTTTTCAGATATGAGTTGTTGATGGCATGGTTGGCAAAAGGGATCAACATATGTTCATAGAAATGTTGATCATTTTTTAAATTCGTCTGCAAATGTTCGCGCAAATCATTTTCCCTCTTTAGAAAGGAATCTATATTTTGTGATGTTTCCCCGGCTTCAGTAACTAGCTACATTATTTTCTTGATGTTATTCTCTACAAGGGATCTACACGATGTGAGGAGGCTGGAGGATACTTGTAACTTGGCTGCAAGGGTAACAGGCACAGTTTTTTCTAAAGGACTAGTAAACTCTAGGGTAGCAATGAAAGCCTCCTCAAATTCCTTGACACGGTCTTTCGGTCTGGCATTCTCCGCTTCAATTCCTACAATGGAATCATCAAGAACATCATCGATTCTGTATCAAATCCACAATTTACAGTCAAATCCACAATTTACTTTCTTGGAAAGAGACAACTTTGGAAACGGACAACAATGCACTATTGTGAAAATCAAGTAGGCTGACATATAAAAAAAAATCGATTCTTTGAATCATGACAGCTGGTAACAGATTTCAATGGAAATTGGCTTCCCCCAATCGAAAATGAATTGTTCCTTGACTATGAAGTACAAAATATAAATAACTATACGGGAAATGCTTGCCATGGATTCCTGTCCCGTTATTCTTGTAAACAACCAAGCAATTTCTTGGAATGGATTTCTAAAGGAACTTACCTGCAACTTTGTGGTATCTTCAGGAACTCTTGTCGGGTCTTCGAGGAATTTAGCTAATATGTCCAACCGATTGTCATGTTTTTCTAGGAACTTCTTGCAGTCTTGTCCTTTGAAAGTCAATGTTGGCTTCGACAATTTTAACATCTTGCAAAAGACCCGAGGTGATAAAAAAACAGGAGAATGGTTGCGTAGTGGAATAATTCTTTGGCTTGAAATAATTTTTTCGCCGCACCAAGAGACCACCTCCTTACAATCAAAAACCTCAGGGATGCAGCCTGCACGAGCGATTCTAGAGGTCCAAATCACTTTGTTCTGGGCGGGACAGGATGAATAATAAGAGTATGCCCTGGACCACTGGAAGTTCTGGTCCCGACGTCTAAAGATATTCACTATATCTCCACAAAACTGTTGTCGACCTGCTGCCATAAGTTTACAAGAGTGTTTGTTTGCTCTAGACGATGATTGAAATGAAGAGTTGGAAGGGATAATATAATGTTGTGCAAATCTTGGTCCAATGCGTGTGAAACAAAGATCTCCTCGAGACTTTTGCTCATTAATGACAATTTCGACGACTGTTGCATGATGCGTTGTTAACATTAAAGACTAGTAATTGCACAGATAGAAGTGCGAACATGGAGGATACGACAATGAGTGATTAAGCATTGGAGATTTCTTGAACGGGCCAACGTGACGACCCGTGTTTGAGATGAACAATCAGAAGGGACAATATAGATCTCTGCAGATCTTGGTTTAATGCGTATTAATGGGAGATCTCCTCGAGCGTTTCTCTCATTAATGACAATGTTGACGGTTCCTACATGGTGAGTTTTTAGCATGAAAGGTTACTAATTGCATATTAAGAAAGAAGTTCAAAGGTCGTGTGGACGGGAAAGAGCAGTTAAGAAGTGTCTAATTATCGAAAGTGGTCGGTCTGGCTTCAAAATAGGGTTTCAAGGTACAATTGTTGGAGGCGAGGGTGCGAGGGTCAAATTGTATGTCTCCGAAGTTTTTGAGTGCAATACACATAACACCAAAGAGGTTATGACAGGACAGTCCAGAGGGAAATTTTGTATATCGCGGATGTCTGGGTAATGTTTGCAGGACTCGGAACAATGGAGGTGCAAACATGAGCCCTGTCAGGCTGCTAAATTGAAGATTTAAACGACCTGAAACACTAAATTGTCAAACCAGGATAAGTAAACTTAGAGCTGCTACACTGTATGTGCAGGTAAGCTAATTCCTATCCAAAGACTATTCTTAAAAGAAAACACAAACTCACTCTTAAAAACTGAATCCTAATGACTACCTTGAAACTTATCATTCCCTATATAATTCATCAACAGAAAACAGTCCTATGCTTAAGTGCAAATGCTTCTATTTCTATTCTAATGCAAGTTCACAAAACTATCTACCACTACCTTTAATCATCTATCATCACCATTTCTATCTAAGCCATAACAGAAAGATTATTTCCTAAAACTCTTTTAATCTAAATATCGAAAATAAATCTAAATCTATCTACAGGAAAAATAAAGAAATATCCTACTTACCCTACTGGTACCGGAAGCTTCCTCTAACTCACTTGCAACCTAGCTATCCTAACAAAGCAACATAATCTAACTATCTATCAGAGCGGAGTAACCTAACTATCCTAACCAAAACAAAATAAATTCAAACTCTAAGTTACGTTCAGATTGAAAACTGGAAACATTAAACTCTACAGGAATCAACCATGCTTCAATACTCATCAACGTAGAAGATATCAATATGTTGGAAACGATACAGTTGAAGAATAATTAAACATGATTCTGAACAAGTTAATCCCTAAACTCTAAGCTAACATGCATGCAAATACTACAGTACTGAAATAAACTAAATCTAAGACAGAGTAAAGCAACGACTTGAACCTATTTGGTGGGCCCAACCAAAAGGTACAAACGCCGAAAGGAACAACCAGAACTACTCGATCATTCTACGCAAACACTGTGTGTACTTCACGCCCCATTTACTCAGAAGAAAAATAACTCAAATCGTATGACAGTAAAGTAACATAACGCAACAACAAATTGTATTCAGAAATGTGTATCATAACATAACATAACCTAACGTTCCTTAGGAGTGATCTTCTGTTTATATAGATCCTCCTCAATAACAGTTTAAAGAAAAAATACATTAATTCAAACGGATCCCAGATCCGAAAATAACTCGAAATCAGTTTAAAAATGGTCTTCACATCTTCGTGACACGTAGTGTCACGAAGTGTGAATCATGAAATATTAACAACTCAGTTCTATAATTGTGCCTTCAATCATCATATGAGTGATGACTCCATCTGTTATGTAAATCGCACTGTCTCCCACTCTGGCCATAACGCGCGAATCTTTAGCAGCTTCGTTGGTATCTCCACGGGGTGCGAGCTGGTACCTGGTACTGGCAAATCCTGTTTCAAAAATAGAAATAGTACCTAACCCAAGCCACATTAGTTTCAATGTTAATTTAAAGCATCAAAATACATAAAAATAACTTGAAACGTAAAAATACCTTGAGTAACCCCATTGAGTGGTAAAGAGATGTCAATTATGTCAAAACAAGGCCAAAAGGAGGTGGTACTGGGTATGGAAATGGAGGTCTTTGTGATATAATATAGGCAAAACATGATCAAAACTGGAGACCAACAAGCCCACCTATCTGGGAACCCACAATCGAAAAAGTGGCTCAAGTATGGAATAGAGAAACGACTGGGCGGATTTGTTTTCGCTAATATATTGAAACTTGTAATATATATCGCATTGAGTGGAAAGATATTTTTTGCATGTGTCTTGGTAGAAAAGAGAAAATAAGAGAAGATAAATTAATTTAAATTCGGGGATTCGAGCTCTAATTAAATTTCACTGTCTCATCGACGCTTTTGCTTTTTAATGGCGGTATGTACAGTTGTTGAATGATGAACTAGTAGCATTAAACCTTGGTCGGGCACAGTAAACAGTGCCTAAGAATTGGAGATTTTGTGAACCCGCCAACCTAAGGAACCGCGAAAGAGATTCCATGAAATGGGCAAGTATGGAAAGTTGTCGGACGGGCTTCAGAATTAGGGTGACAATGTCTCCCCAGGAGACGTGAATTCTCGAGGTTCAAATTGTATGTCTCGGAACTTGAATGCAAAATGTGTACCATGGAACAGGGGATGATATGTGAAAGTTCAAGGAATCAAATCCCATTAAATCCCATATTAACATAAATAACCATTTTTTTTCAATGGAATACACATCTCGGAGAACCCTCCAAGTATTTCCCCTCATTTTGAGGATGGTACAAGAGGTAAACCGACCATTTGCATTTTTGACAACCTAACCCAATGAGGACATCTAGTGAGGCCCAATAATATCTACAGAGGCAACCAACCTGATGACTTGACCCCGAGATCTCCTGTAGACCCTTTCGGTCATTAATGACATGTTTAAGGTTCATGCACAACAAAGTGATAACATTAAATCTTGCCAATTTCATTTCTAAAGAGAAGTAGGAAGGTGGCGGGGGAAGGAAACAACAAGTAAGGAATGGCTAATTATCGAAAGTGATTGGTGACGCTTCGAAATATGGCTACAAGATACAACCAGCAGAGATGAGGGCCCGAGGGTCAAATTGTATCTCTCGGGAGTGTTGACCGCATAACGTGTAACATGGAAGAGGGCATGATGATGCATTCCTGCGGACAAACTGTATATTGCGGAACTCTGGGTATTGTTTTCTAATCATGGAACATTGGAAACACAATCCTGAGGACGCCAGTCCGGGAACCCGCAATCGAAAAAATGGAAGGCCAAAATCGATACACAGTAAATGTACAACGTCATAGAGATACAACCAACTTGGGGCTAGGTATTGAAAGGTACGGAAAATGGTTGGGATCGTGACAGGGAATTCCAAAGGACAAATTGTATATCGCGGAACTCCTGGCACTGTTTGCAAGTTGCGAAAGATTCCAAACACAATTTTGAGGCTGTCAATCTAGGAACCCACAATTGAAAAAATGTCCAAGTATGGAATAGGGAAACGTTGTCCCGAACTTGTTTTCTCTAATATATTGAAGTTTGTAATAGCTTTTCCATTATATGGCAAGATCTTCTTTGCATGTTTCTAGACAAGTTCCGTAGGGATGGTTAGTCCTCGAGACTTCGTCTTATTAATGACGATCCTTACAGTTGTTGCATGATGGCGTTTTAGTATTAAACCTTTGGTGTTGCATATTTGGAAAGAAGTATGAGGATGGTCGGAACATGAAACTCTGACTAGGAATTGGAGATTTCATCAACCCGCCAACACAAGGATCCAAAATAGGGTGACAAGGTCTCCCCAGAAGATGTGAGGCCCCGACAGTCAAATTGTATTGCTAGGAACATTTTAATGCATAATCTGTGACACGAAAGAGGGGATGATGTTGGAATCCGGTAGTCAATTTGTATATAGCAGAGGACTGGGTGCTAATTGTTTCATACTAGTGTATTCAGTTGTCACTAGTAAGAGGACAATTAATGTATATTAGGAAGGATGAGAAGTTAGTGGGGATGGAAGGCAACGACAAATACTTTGAAACATTTGTGAAATGTGGTAGAGTGAATTTTGTGAGTTCAAGGAGTCTGCGGTGGAATTGTAGATCACGAAATTTTTGAGTGCAAGATATATATCACGAAATAAGAAGCAGCAGAGTTCGAAAGCGCCAATCCGACAATCACGGCCATAAAATTGACTAAGTATAGAAAGGAACAATGGTTGGTCGGATTCATCATGTGAAGATATAGATGGAGATGAAGATATGTCAGCCCACCAACGCTAGAACCCACGATCATAGAAAAGCGACTAAATGGTAGTCAATTTGTATATAGCGGAGGACCAAGTGCCAATTGCTTCGTACCAATGTGTTCAGTTGTCACTAGTAAGAGCATAAATAATGTATATTCGGAAGGACAGGAAGTTAGCGGGGATGGAAGGCAACAACAGATACTTTGAAACATCTGTGAACCATGATAGAGTGAAGCTTGAGAGTTCAAGGAGTCTGTGGTGGAATTGTAGATCAAAGAAGTTTTGAGTGCAAGATGTGTATCATAGAACAAGAAGCAACAGAGTTTGAAAGCGCCAACCCGGCAACCGCGGCCATAAAATTGGCTAAGTATGGAAAGGAACAACGATCGGTCGGATTCGTCATGTGAAGATATAGATGGAGATGAAGATATGTCAACCCGCCAATGCTGAAATCCACGATCATAGAAAGGCAACTAAACAGTAGTCAATTTGTATATAGCATAGGACCGACTGCCAATTGTTGCGTACCAATGTGTTCAGTTTTCACTGGTAAGAGCATAATTAATGTATATTACGAAGGACGAGAAGTTAGTGGGGATGGAAGGTAGCGACAATAATTTGAAACATTTGTGAACCATGGTAGAGTGAAGCTTGCGAGTTCGAGGAGTCTGCGGTGGAATTGTAGATTACAGAAGCTTTGAGTGCAAGATGTATATCACAGAACAAGAAGCAGCAGAGTTCGAAAGCGCCAACCCAACAACTGCGGCCATAAATTGGCTAAGTATGGAAAGGAACAACAGTCGGTCGGATTTTTCATGTGAAGATATAGATGGGAATGAAGATATGTCAGCCTGCCAACGCTGGAACCCGCGATCATAGAAAGGCAACTAAGTATATAACCATAAATCGATAATACATGGGAAGAAGAAAAGGGAAAAGGGGCTAAGGAGTCCACTGTGGAGTTGTAGATCATAGAAGTTTTGAGTGTAAGATGTATATCATGAAACAAGAAGAAACATATTTTGAAAGCGCCAACCCGGCAACCGCGACCATAAAATTGGTTAAGTATGGAAAGAAATAGCGGTCGGTCGGATTCGACATGTGAAGATATAGATGGAGATGAATATATGTCAGTCTGCCAATGCTGGAACCTGTGAGAATAGAAATGAGACTAAGTATATAACTAGAAAGCAATAATACACGAGAAGAAGAAAAGGGAAAAAGGACTAAGTATCTCATAGAAGAACATCTACTGTTCATTTATTAATGCCAATCTTTTTGAACCCCTGGTGAGTTCTCACTAGTAAAAGCATAAATTGCAGATCACATAAGTTCTTTGGGTGCAATATGTATATGACGGAACAAGGGACATAAGTGTTGGATACCGCAAATCCGGGACCCGGTGAATAGATAATTGGCTAAGTATTGAAAGGGACCGCGGTCGGTCGGGCTCATGGTGTCAAGATATAGATAAAGAGCTGCCAATTTGTGAATCTAGGAGGCCATGATCATATAGATGTGACTAAATATAGAACCACAAAGGGATACTAGAGGGGGAGAAAAGAGGAAAAATTAAAAGAGAAAGTGTTTATATTTATTCCAATAGTATTCATATTAATATATATTAATAGATTATTTCTAGTCCAAATGTAAATCATCTTCCAATTTGCAGGATCTTGTTCAGTTCACAAATTTCGTTGAAACCCATAAGTAATAGAAAGGAAAAAAATGGCGAACGGTTGGGCTGGTGATGGGGCATTCCAATGGACAAATTGTATAGCACAGAAATCCAGGCACTGTTTGCAAGTTGCAGAAGATTCGAAACACAATTTTGAGGATGTCAATCCGGGAACCCGCAATCGAAAAAGTGTCCAAGTATGGAATAGGGAAACGCTGGCCTGGACTTGTTTTTGCTAATATATTGAAATTTCTAATAGCCTTGCCAATACCTAGAAATATCTTCTTTGCATGTTTTTGGACAAGTTCTGTAGGGATGGTTGGTTCTCGAGACTTTTTCTTATTAATGACGATCTTTACGATTGTTGCATGATGGCGTTTTAGTATTAAACCTTTGGTGTTGCATATTTGGAAAGAAGTACGAGGATGGGCAGAACATGAAACATTGACTAAGAGTTGGAGATTTTGTGAACCTGCCAATGCGAGGATCCAAAATAGGGTGACAAGGTCTCCCCAGAAGACATGAGGCCCTGACGGTAAAATTGTATAGCTTTGAACATTTGAATTCATAATGTGTAACACGAAAGAGGGGACGATGTTGGAGTCCGGTAGTAAATTTGTATATGGCGGAGGTCCGAGTGTTAATTCTTTCATGCCAGTGTGTTCAGTTGTCACTAGTAAGAGCATAGTTAATGTATATTAGGAAGGACGTAAAGTTAGTGGGGATGGAAGGCAGCGAAATATACCTTGAGACATTTGTGAACCCTCGTAGAGTGAAGCTTGCGAGTTCAAGGAGTTCGCGGTGGAATTGTATATCACATAAGTTTTGAGTGCAAGATGTATATAACTAAAGAAGAAGCAGTCAGGTTCGTAAGCTCCAACCCGACAACCGCAGACATAAAATTGGCCAAGTATGGAAATGAACAACGGTCGATCGGATTCGTCATGTGAGGATATAGATGGAGATGAAGATATGTGAGCCCACCAACCCTGGAACCCGCGATCATAGAAAAGAGACTAAGTATATAACCAGAAAGCGATAATGGACTGGAAGAAGAAAAGGGGAAAAGAGTTAAGTATCTCACAGTAGAAAATCTACTTTTCGTTTATTAATGCCAATCTTTTCAAACCCTTGGTGAGTTATCACTAGTAAAAGAATAAATTGCAGATCATTGGCTGCAAGATGTATTTGACGGAACAAAGGACATAAGTGTTGGATACCGCAAGCCCAGTACCTGGTAGCCAGATAATTGGCTAGGTATTGGCGAAGATAATTTTTTTATATTTATTCCAATAGTATTCATATTAATATATATTAATATATTATTTCTAGTTCAAATGTAAATCTCTGCCAATTTGTAGGATGTTGTTCGGTTCACAAATTTCATTGAAATCATGAAAGTTTTGAGTACAATATATATACAATGAAACAAGAAGCAACAGAGTTCGAAAGCGCCAACCCGACAATCGCGACCATAAAATTGGCCAAGTATGGAAAGGAACAACAGTCGATCGGATTCGTCATGTGAGGATATAGATGGAGATAAATATATGTCAACCTGCCAACCCTGGAACCCACGATCATAGAAAGGTGACTAAGTATATAACCAGAAAGTGATAATAGACGGGAAGAAGAAAAGGGAAAAAGGGATAAGTATCTCATAGAATAAAATCTATTGTTCCTTTATTAATGACAATCTTTTCAAACCCATGGTGAGTTCTCACTAGTAAAAGCATAAATTGTAGATCACGAAAGTTCTTTGGCTGCAAGATGTATATGACAGAACATGGGACATAGGTGTTGGATACTGCAAACCCGGGAGCCGGTGGCCAGATAATTGGCTAAGTTTTGGACAAGAGATTTTTTTTATATTTATTCCAACATTTTTCATATTAATATATATTAATAGATTAATTCTAGTTCAAATGTAAATCATCTTCCAATTTGCAGGATGTTACTCGGTTCACAAATTCGTTTATATATATATATATATATATATATATATATATATATATATATATATGACGAAACATTTTTTTTGTATATTCAACTAGAAGAAGCTGCAATATATGCAATATATTGAACAGGAACACGACGTCAACACTTGAGTTGTCTTGTTGTAATAGTCATTAATTCATTCTATTTACGGGACCCGAAGAATGAAAGCAGGTTGGGTCCTTCAATTTATTTCTTTAAATATAGGGCGGGCGCCACATAAGTATGGCCTATGAAAAATTATTCATCCATGTAATATGTAAGGAATGAATGATCCAGGTGGATATCGGTGGCCACCCACCTTTTCCAAATGGCTCAAAACAGTTTTCTGGACATTTTGGCAATTTACTATTTTTAGCAGGTTTTAACTTCCGGGGCCATTTTGAGGGTCCAAATGAAGGTTTTTCTAGATCGAGGTTCTCAATGATAGCCAAAGGAATGTTTGAGCCCCTAAAATGAATCTCCTCGACAATACCTTTCCAACGAGCTATCACACGCCTAAAACGGAGATCGTATGCAAAAGTTACGACCCCGGGAAGTTGATGTACTCACTTACCCAAACGGGGCCCACATGACTTTTGGCGC
>ML817799.1:32162-58909 GCA_009831015.1 Picea engelmannii | reverse complement strand
CTTGCGAATGCGAGTAGCCGTCACATCTCTTCTCAGAGATAAGTTGCCACCATTCTAGCGAGTCTTTCACTCTGTATTTTTACAGTCTCTGTACATTTCTTTCATTAATAGAAATCGTGTATTACTGTATCTCTGTGTTTATGATTGCATCTCTGATATATTTCTGTAATATTACTGGATATACACAATATCTCTGTGCATTTCTTTATTATATCTCCGCTCTCATTTCGTGTCGAAAATAATCTGGATCAATGAACATAGTAGCCTTTATTTAAATCGAAGTACTGGGAAACATAAAGAAAAGATTGCCGTCCATGTTTAACGACACACACAAAAAAGGTACTAAATAAAATGAAAAGCAATACCAGAGATTGGAAAACACCATTAAAAAAAACCTCAAATATTCTATATTCAAATAAGATGGGTTCCAAAATACAACTGACATTATTTTCCACAATGACTACGATTTGGCTTGTCGTCAACCAAAAAAAATATGTACAATACTGAAGCTTGTGGACAGTATTCTTGACGATCAAATGTTGAATATCAATTTCGGGTCTTGGAATTCATCGATGCTACCAACTAGATCTATCCCAACTTTTTCAATAGCTTGTCTCTTCTAGATATGACATGCCTGCATTGGTTGGTTATTCAACATTCCATTCTTTGTTAAGTGTTAATTTTCCTCTGTCGTCGAAAACTTGGGATTTAAGGTTCCTTCCTTGTAATGGTTCTGACCATTCACATCCGAGACAACTTAGAAATGATATCCAGGCCCAATTCAAAGTCGAGGGAGTCATTTTATGTGACTTCAGCTTTGGGGGAAACAAATGTTGTTGGGCAACAAAAGCTGAGACAAAAAAAAAATTCAAGTATGTTGTGACTGCTATTCTCCCTATATTGGATCATCTGTTTGGTTGAAAAGCTTGCCTGAAGATTTGTATGTTGAACTTCTTTGTTTTATTATGGTAAATTGGAAGGGACGTCCAAGCTAGCTGCAAAATGTTCCTCTGTTGAAGTACATACCTTGTTCCAGTAGCACAGGTCTGACAAGTGTATCAAATGTTGCAGATCGCATATGAATATATATTTCGTCGTAGGGGTGGCAGACATGGAAGCCCACAAAAAGGTGTGGAATGTTCGAAAGTGACACCAAATATTACTCCATGCCCGAATACACTCAGAAGGAAATTATAAAATTGGATAACAAAAAACATGAGAAAATGTATGCGCGTTTGAATCAACATTCTAAAATTACAGAACGTTGTATGCCAAAGTTGTAACACAATTGATAGACAACCAGGTTCTATGTCAAATAGTGTTGAGTGACCTCTGAATGCAGTAACAGACTCGACATATAATCAACTTTCGATCACTACTAATACTAATGTCAAGTGTAAGAAGTTGTGATCCCAAGTTCCAGGTAGTTTCACCTCCAAGCATCCACATAGGCGATGACCCCATGCTCCAGATAGCTTCAGCTTCAGACATTAACATTGGCAATGGTGATGGGAAAAGTGCTACTGACTGCAGTGCGACAATGCGATGAAAAAGAAGGGTTTTCATTGTCAAAGCACTTAAATTGTAGGATTGTCAGACCTAAAAAGAACATCGTCTTTAGTGTTTCTTTCTCACGAAATCTACAATGTTGCTTTGATTCCATAAATATTTGGACGTTGGGTATCCTGTGCAATAATGACCTTGACATTAGGTACATTTCAGACATCTATTATCTGACATTGCAGTGTTAATCCAATTGACATAGTGGACAATGGCTCAATTGCATTGGCACAAACAATATTAATTTTGTGATTAATTAACATCCTTGAAGCACATGAATCCCAAACAACGCCTAAAACTTTTCGAACAACCATCTATTAAAAAAAATACATTGTTTTGTATTTTAAAAAATAAGAAATTGTATGGTTTGAACATTTGTTTTTTCAAATATCGCATCAACTGCAACAGAAGAAATGCATTTTCCTTATCCAAAGCAAGGGAAACAACAGGAAGATTGACATTAGGTGGAAACAGATCTGGAAACACACCACTACATTAAAGTCTCTTCTAAATAATGAAATAAAATGATTACATGAAGGTGGTAGTAAAAGATGATTTTCAGAAACCAAATCATTACCTGAACACACGAAACTTCTTGCAGAAGGTGGTAGTATAAATTAATCCTAAGAAAGTGTTGCAAAGTCCATAATCCATAATTCCTTCCCATTAACTTTTACCAGTTACATGTCAATGCAGGGATTAGAAAGTTTTGACACCGTCGTTCTCTGGTTATATACCCACCTTCAAGTAGGAGGGGAATATTCATGTAAATAGGTGCAACCCATTGACCCAAATGAAATCATATGCGTAGGAGTAGTAAAATAAAAAATGTGTAGTAGTGATAGACAGTTGATTGCATGTGGAATTTGTAACTACATCCAGAGGACAATGAACAAACTTTGACAAATAATATGTCTTTCTGTCAAGTCTATTACCACACCCAGAAGTAACTCAACAAACTTTGTAATAGAAACTTCTGTAATTTTAGTATGTCGTTTCAACCACGCATACAATTTCTGTAATTTTAGTATGTACATTCGTGACTGGAGTAATATTTCACGTCATTTCTGAATATTAAAGACCATTTGCAATCCACGATAAGTGTGACTCCTCTGACGGAAGACAAATTCTTGTGTGCTCTGCAGAATTTGATACACTTGCCAAATCTGTGTTGTTGGAAGAAACTATATACTTTAACGAAGGATCATTTTGCAGGTGACCTGAAAATACCTTCCAACTCCCATCAAGAAAACAAAGAAGATCAACAAACAAATCTCCAGGCAAGCATTTCAACCAACCAAAGCATCAAATACAGGGAGAACACCAATCAAAAGATACTTGTTTTGTTTTGTTTTTTCTTGTCTGAGTTTTTGTTGGCTAACAAAGTTTTTTTTTTGGCTCAAATCTCACGTCACACAAAACCATTCTCTCGTCTTTCAATTGGGCCTCAATGGAATCTCTAAGGTGTCTTACATGTCCATGACCAGGAACATTAGAACAAAGGCACCCTAAATCCCAACTCTTCGATGATAGAGAGAAATGGGAATAAGTATTTAAAATCAACGTTGGAGGATGACAATATAATGTTATGTAGATTTTGGTTTTATTCGTCTTAATGGCAGATGCCCTCGATCTTTTCACTTATTAATGCCAATCTTTTTTAATATGTGCCTTGAATAGTGACTAATAACACATAATAACATTCCCGTACTCGAGCAGATTCTCAAATATGACAACCTATAACATATGCACAGTATTAAAGAGGGACATGACATCAAGACCTCTGTCGATGACACGTTCGTGGATGGCAGCGTGGTAGTATAGTATTGCATTGTTACTATGATTATGCCTTTAAAAAACTAAAATAGCCAATATTTTTTTTGCAAATTCAAAATGCCAATCTTTTTGCTTATTAATGCTAATCGTTTCGAATATGTGCGTTGAATAGTGACTGATAGCACGTAATAACATTCCCATATCCAAGAAGATTCTCAAATATGACAACCCATAACATATGCACAATATTAAAGAGGGACATGACATCAAGACCTCTGTGGATGACACGTTCGTGGATGGCAGCGTGGTAGTACAATATTGCACTGTTACTATGATGATGCCCTTAAAAAACTAAAATAACCAATTTTTTTTTTTCAAATTCAAAATGCAAGAATTTTTTTTATCAGATCCCATAATATTCGCTTGTTTATGCATTTTAATGGGAGATGTCCTCGAGCTTTCTGCTTATTACAGCCAATCTTTTCGAACTTGTCTGGTCAGTTGTCACTTTTAAAAGTATAATCAATGTGCATTGGGAAGGGCGAAAGGTGGCGGGGATGGAGGGGAGAGACTCATCCTAGGTAGAGGTAGGGTTGCAAGTTCGAGGAGTCCAGGTCAAATTGTAGAGCACAGAATTTCTGGGTGCAAGATGTATACCCCGAACACGAGTTACCATACTTTGATAGCACCTATCCGCGAACCCGCATTCATAAAATTGGATAAGTATGAAAACGAACTATGGTCAGTTGGACTCATGATGTGAAGATATAGATGGAGATGACGATTTGTCAGTTTGCCACACTGGGAACCCGTGAGCAAAGAAACGTGACAAATTATAGAACCAGAAACACATAATAGAGGGTAAGAACAAAAGGGAAAAAGGAGCTAGTTTAGAAGAAATTGGATAAATATGCAAACAAACGACGACCGACCAGGCTCGTGATGAGAAGATACAGATGGAGATGATGATTTTCAATTGGACACCCCAGGAACCCGCGACTACAGAAACGTGGCAAAGTATAGAACCAGAAATACACAATAGAGCAGAAGAACAAAAGGTAAAAAGGGGAAAGTTTACAAGAGGAAAAAGAAAGGGAGAGAAGAACTTTATCGTTCAGAAAACAACACTTACTCTCATAACTATGAATACATAGGAATACATTAACCATGGGAAAAACATCATCAACTATGAAATATAGTTGGAGCCCGACAAGCACTGGTTGAAGCCGTAGGAGATGCAATTTACATTGACTGCAAAAATTTTCATATTATTTTATCTTAATAGTATTTTCTGGGGAGCCAACTGCAAAACAATGTAATAACAGATCGAACTGCAGATGCAACACCCCAACATCGCAAATCTTAAGAAAACAAGAGAAAGAAACAAATAACAACCCAGTTAAGAAGCACAAAAAGGCCCAACTACAACCATAGGATCCGAACCCTGCAAAGTTGAATCAAACAATAATAAGAAGCATCCAACAAACAAAGAAGAAAGCACTAACTAGTCGACCAGGAATTTCGGAGAAGAACAATATTGGCCGAATTCACTACACACAAGATTGTATCAAAAAATTCGGAGGAAAATGTATTGAAACACGTCTATTAACCATATAGTTCAGGCTGTGAGACATGTCAGGTAAAATTCAAAGCTGGTAGGACCGTCCAAAGGCCAATGTTCGACACATAACCTACCTCCATTATAGAAATAGTGACGCATCACAAAAGGAAATTGTATTACAAAGATGTTCAGCAAGAGGATTTCGACTCGGGAATCCCCAGTAGTCAAATTTCCCACCTGCAAACTGCAAACATCAAGCGAAAATAAACATGGCACCCAAACCCGCTCGTCAATGGGAAATGATAGAAGGGCAGTGCCAATCACGGTTGTAGAACCCCAAGTGTGCAAACTGCAACAAGACCAACAAGAAAACAAGAACAACAACAATAGGAAAATAAGAAATCAATGAACATACAAGAAGCAAGCATGAACCAGTGAACCAACAATGTTGTTGAAGAACAATAGTGGCCACATTGACTGCAAAGAACATTGCATATAATAAAAAAATCGGAAAAAAAATGTATTGTAACATGCCTGCTAAGTAAACATTTAGGTTGTGAAGACTGTTAGGTAAACATTTAAGTCCGTCAGAACTTCTCTGTAAACGTTTAAGAAAGAATGCAGTGTGCCAGGTCTGTTATGTACAAAAAAAAACATTGATTTTATTATTTTATAATAAAATAATTAAAAAAAAAATTAGTAACAACAGTTCGAACAATATAACCTATGTAAGTAAAAAAAAGGTATTCAAAAGACAAAACTTATAAAAAATTGACTATCTATCTTCAAAACTTTGGATATCCAAACATTTCAACAAAAAAACAGGGAATTAATAACAACTCAGATAGACAGTATATGATCAAAAAAATTGGATATTGTAACATATAAAACATTGGGAATAGTGAAGCCGGCAATAAGACCTCCAATCTGTTATCCAATCATATCATGGCATATATGTTATTTCTTATTATATAAAAATCAAAGTTTTTAATTCCCTAGCCCCAACAATAGATATTATGCAAATATTTGTGGTGAAAGGACAAACTAATACGAAGTCAACGAATTATCGATTGCTATAGTCCCTCTACGCCTTCAGCAGGGACTAATAAGCTGGATATAGTAATGGAATCCCCGATGTGAGATGGTGGTTTGACTCTCCCTTTTGAAAAGGGTGTTCAAATGTCTTCCTAGCTAAGGAGGAAATAATTCTCCATGACCATAATAAAGAAAATTTAGCCAACGCCTTAAATTTTTACAAGGCTTCCCCCGATTCGGGTGCCCATTAGTACTCACATTCCTAACCTAGCTTTAATCCATTCAACACCTAAACACCGGAAAACACACCCACATGTTGATCAACAACAATATTAAATGGGCCATAAATTGGCCAGCCTCAACCTTAACTCGGAAAAGGATGGATAATGGAGATTGCAAAACTGATGTTAATTACGGAGATCCAGGATGTATCAAGGATAGACTCAACTCCAGCCATATGCGCAACCAACAGGCTATGGCAGAACCCATCACTTTGCAAGCACAACACCAGCTCAACCCGAGGCTTGGACAAACACTTCAACATTTATTATGGTTTTATGAGACCTATACGCACCCTCACGACCTTCAATTTCTTATGAAAGCTTATTCCTCAAGCGACATTGAAATTTTGGGTGTAAAATATCTTCAAGCCACTTCTCTCCCAAAGATGGATTATCTATTGAGCAAGTTAGGAGCCAAAGCTGGATTCGACGATCAAAGAAAGCCATGAATTCTGAAGAACAGTACTCTCCCCTGGTGTAAGAGTGACATAGGTTCTCCGGGTAAACGCCATATTCTAAACTCCCCTGGTGTAAGAGTGACATAGGTTCTCCAGGTAAACGCCTTATTGTAAACAAGGGGGACATAATGAACATGAATTGGGCCATAGATAGAGGTCGACGCCCCAATCCAATCCAATCCAATCCATCCTCTCCCGAGGTCACATCAGAACATTGTCAAAGCTACTGAAACGTATCATACTCACACTCCTCCAGCCACTAGGGATGCAGTGGAGACACTGGAAGAAGACGTCCTCCAGCCACTAGGGATGCAGTGGAGACACTGGAAGAAGACGTCAGGCGAACAAGGCAGTTCACTCCAAAGAACGAGGTCGAGGCATAAATGATAGCTTGGATTCCTAATACTGGGTCTACCAGGGCAAGGGACACCAATTATTACCGAACGATGATTTTTTTTTGGCACATGAAGGCCTTGATTGGAACAACTCTCACTGAAAACCAAGTAGTTTTCAATGACCTCTCCAAATATAATATTTTCAACTGCAGCTTAAATATTTAGAGAAAAAGATCTTCATTATGGTTGCAAGAACAAAGGGAATTTAATTTGATTTGAAGATCCCAGAGCTCTCACTAAAAACCAAGTAGGTTTCAATGACCTCGCCATGAAAATAGAATATCTTCAACTGCACGTTAAAGCTCTAGAGAAAAATATCTCCATTATGGTTGCAAGAACAAAGGGCATTCACTTTGAAGATCCCAGTGACAAATTCCCTCAGGTGCCTGAGGACATTGCCCCTCCTATTGGCAACATTCCATGATTTCTCCTTCCCTTAGCAGCTTGATGTATAATTTTTGTAGCCAACATAGAGCTCTCTGGTTTTTTTATAGTTTTTGTAGCCAACATAAGAGTTTTTTAGCCAGCATATCTCTATTTTTTGTATAATTTTTCTAAACAAAGCATGGGAAACAATATTAAAGACAAAACCAATTCTCCTTAGCAGCTTGATGTATAATTTTTGTAGCCAGCATAGAGCTCTTTGTTTTTTTATAGTTTTGTAGCCACTATAAGGCTCTCTATTTTTTGTAAACAAAGCATGGGAAACAATATTAAGGACAAACCTAATTCTCCTTAGCAGCTTGATGTATAATTTTTGTAGCCAACATAGAGCTTTCTGTTTTCTTTTATAGTTTTTGTAGCCAACATAGGGCTCTCTATTTTTTTTATAATTTTTGTAAACAAAGCATGGGAAACAATATTAAGGACAAACCCAATTCTCCTTATCAAAGGACAAACCCAATTCTCCTTAGCATATTGATGTATAATTTGTGTAGCCAACATAGAGCTCTCTGTTTTTTGTATAGTTTTTGTAGCCAGCATAAGACTCTCAATTTTTTTATAATTTTTGTAAACAAAGCATGGGAAACAATATTAAGGACATACCCAATTCTCATAAGGAGCCCCATATAGATTATAATTTTCTATTTAACAATCTCAGAGCTAGAGGCTTCAAAGATCAACATGATGGTTATCAGTCAGGCATAATAGTTTCAAAGCAGACTGTTAAACATGTATAACTTGTCCTTGTATTTTTGTTCACATTATATAATATAGTTTGATAGTTAAACAAAAAAAAAACCTTCTTACAATGCTTCAACTACACTACAAGGTCAAAGATGTTCATCCCTATTCATAAAAACTTGCATACAATGGGCCAAAATTGTTTTTCTATTAATTATCATGACAACGCCATTTTAATTTGAATGGACAAAAAAAGACCCTATATTTTGAAACAACCCATCTTGGGACAAATTATTAATTTTTTAGATGAAATTCCTTTAGAGGAAACATTGTAATGTGAAAAACACCTAGAAAATGGTAGGTAACAAGTTTCATTTTGAGTTTTATTATATTATTTTAATTGAAAACCTCTTAACAATATTCATTTACTACATAATCTTTACTCATAACATTCATCGTAATCATTAGCATATCACAAAAGGCATTGGTTAAACGTTCTACCTTTTGTTTTTTTTGGCCAGAATCCGACAATGCAAATCTAGACAAAATTTCTATTTTTGTTGTTTAAATTGCATTTTAAATGCATAAATGGATTCAGTGTGCTGAAAAACTCCTGGGGCACTCCAATTATAAAAACTTGGCCATTCAAATCTGCAGATTCAACCATTCCTTACCAGATTTCGAGCAAAATCAAACGGAAAAAATCATCGGAAAAAAGCCAAAAGGTAGGACGTTTAGACTGCGCTTATCCAAAAATGAAAATTTAACGATAGACATCATTGTTGTTCTTTTTATGTATGCTTATATATACAAAATTATCTTAAAATATGAAAATTCTAAAGTCATCATATATGAGAGAAAGGCTTGGATTCGATGTACTACTTTAATAGACTTAGCTGACCACAAATTAAACTAAGTTCATGTATGTTCTTATTGGTGAGAAATTTTATAGAGCAGTGTTAGCAAGGGTCTCTATCTTCCTTTTTACAAAATTCTCTTCCTTGGCAATGATTCCAAATAAACTTGGTGACTAGTAGTATGAGAATACTCAACAATATTAATTTGGTGACTAGTATTATGATTTTGCCTTTATTAATTTGGTGACTAGTATTATGTTTTTACTTCTATGTTCTATAATTTTTTAACTATGTTCTATGTTCTTTTAATCTGATGTGTGTGGGTCTATTTATCTCTCCAATGCAAATATTCCTACAAGAGAATGGAATGGAATAAACACTTTTATACAATTTGGGGTTGATCGAGTCCTTAGTGGAATTCACCATTTTTTCGATGGTATCAAGAGGGAATATCGTAACACTCATTTTCCCTTTTCTTAAAATTCTTTTGAGTTTCTATATTGACCCCTTAACATAGGTAAGTATATATTTATTCAACCCCTTTCTTTCCTATCCTACCCATTACAATGTCTTCTTATTACCTGTGTGGTATCATTGTCAAATTGCATATCCTCGTATCCATTCCTCTTAAATACTTTCAATAAATGATTGAACCCTTGCTTTAGATGATATTTATTTAAAATTTTCATAATTGTTGCCACCAAGATGTTCTTCTTACCTAGTGCCTTGTTAAGATCCACAACTGAGTCAATCCAATTTGACAAGTGCTAGTGTTTGTGGGATTATTATTGTTAGTTTCCTTGCACTTCATCTTGAGAGGAGTCTACATATTTAATCACTTTCTATTCCATTAGTTCAAAACTCCCAATTTTCCTCTCCAAGTTTGCACTCATTGTTGTGGATTTCTCTTCTACCCTTGTGTTTTGAGTGATTTTGTAAAATATAATTGTGTTGAATCTCATGTAGAACCTCCTTGATTCCTTATGTCATATCTTGGAACTTATAGCTTTTTCATCAAGGTAAGTGTGAAGGGCCTCCAAATTAGTCCTAAGATTTTTGATTTCCTACCATGGTCTAGCAAAAGTTGGGATCCCCATATTTTATCCCCTTCAACATCACTCTTTATTCCTATGATGGACATCATTCCCGATAAGAAGGGATTTTCCAAAATGTCCTTATTGAACTCACAAGCAAAACATTGTTGATTGATATCAAAGTTTTCGATGCTCCACTTGATTTCAACATTCTCTTTGTGCGTGACTACATGTACACCATGAAGGCAATGGCTTCTTTAGTATTCTACACCATGATGTTTCTCAACAATGGGAAAATCATCGCTCAAGACCAACTTAATAGTATGAGCGAAGAACACCTTCCATTCTCCCATCTTACATAGAGATAGGCCCTAGCATTTTTAAAGACTCCTCCCTACTTGGGACTTATGTTGGTGCACCCCCCAAAGTCAATCATGTGGACTTCTCCCCCATGTGTACCATCTCATCTTCTGATGAGATACATTTTTGTATCATTCGAAACATTACCAATGACACCTTCCCTCACATGTGAAGCCATGCTTTGTCTCCCAAGAGAAACTCTCACTCTCTACTTTATCATCAACATCAAGCAATGGAATCCCATCACCAAATGGGAACCACCTTCTATACAATGATGAGCCAGAGACCTCTTATATCTTAGATTCCCTTTCTATTTCCACCTCCTAGAGTAGTTGGGACCCATTTAATGGACACCCTCACCCTACTTGGGTTAAACTTGCATATACCTATTTGGTATCTTTTCTCCACACGCCCCAACCTTTCCATTGCAATCATCTAAGACCTTAAAGTTTCCTAAGACACTAACCTTGTTGAATAAGACACATCCACAAAATAAATATAGGGGAACTAATAGAAAAATTGGAGGCACCTTCATCCTTGGCCCTAACATTCCCCTACTCAAAGGACCACTTGATACTCATGCATGAATTTCACTTCCTTGCACTATTTACAACATCAATGGGCACCTCACTCAACATTACCCTACGTTCTCAAAGATTCATCAACTACTTCACCCACCTCACATCACATCGCTTTCAATATGGTTGGCTTATGCCACTCTGGTTAGTATTGGCCTCCACTTTCTTGTTATACCAGTGAAATCATCCATAAAATGGTCCTCCAAACAATCCCAAACCTCCTCCAAGACTCCCTCTATCAGGACCTGCCATATATGATAGGCACTCTCTAGAATCATCATCAAATATGCCTCCCACCTCAATCGCTTGTCCTTAGGTCCTCGTCGAACATCTCCCTCTACAAATCTCTCTCTTCAAGGCCCCACCATAGTTGGTGATGGCCCTTATCCTAGTATTTTACCCACTACCCTTACTAGCCCCACACTTACTAAAGCACACTCAAATCATTGATATTGGTATCATCAACATGTATCAAAAGGCATATATATATATCTACATATTTAAAATCACTCATCAAAATTAAAAACATCCAGTTCACCTATCGACCCCCTACCCTCCCCTAGGATCAACATATTTGGATCCCCTTTAAATCATATCCCTGCATACAGATACTCCTTGATCACCACGGTCTATTACTCTTGATCGTCAAAGGAATATTGATACAATATGTGGCTCACTCCTCCTCCTCTAAGATTGATTCGGATTTATTAGCAGAACGAAATGAAACCATAGATTTATAATATTAACACAGAGACACAGTGAATAATAACAGAGATACAATAAAACTTGACTTCTATTAAATAAGAAATATGCTAAAAACTATAAAATGCAGACTGAAAACAAGCTTGCTAGAATGGCGGCAACTTATCTCTGAGAAGAGATGTGACAGCTACGGCCATTCGCAATAATATGAGTAAAATGAGGCTATGAAGGCCGTTTTACAATAAACTGAACGCCAAAACCCTAGACATCCAAAAACCTAACCCTAGGAGATGAAGCACCAAAATTCATGTGGGCCCTGTTGGGGTAAGTTAGTACATCAACTTCTCGAGGTCATAACTTTTGCATATGATCTTTGTTTAGGGCACACGATAGCTCGTTGGAAAGGTATTGATGAGGATATTCATTTAGGGACTTAGTGAGAGCCTTTATATGTCATTAAGGTGCTCGATTGTGAAAAAACATCATTTAGGCCCTCAAAATGGCCCCGAAAATTTGGGACCCGAAACACTGCTAAAATAGTAAGTTGCCAAAAACCTGTTTTGAGCCAATTGGAAAAGGTGGGTGTTGGCCCTCGACCAAGTTTTGGGGAAACTTTGGTCAATTTTAGCCCACTTTTGGACTTCAACATGTTGTTCAAAGAAGGAGCATCCAGACGGAGCTGAGATCGGGGATCTCACCTATTTTGAGGGTTAGGTGGACCCAGTAAGGGGTCCCCTAGGGTTTTGTAACAAGTTTATGGTATGTCAGCCCATGGGTTTTCCCCATGTTTAGGCCTTATTGTAAGATTTTGTAAAGTATAAATAAAGAGGAATGTAGGGTAGTAGTAGTCCAGAGTGCTTTGTGTGAAAAGGAATGTATGTAGTTGAGGCTTTGTGCTCGACTTTGATCTTGTAGCAGGTGCTAAGTGTTGTGATAAGAGATTGTGGCTCTGTGCATGTGACCTATTTTTGGAAGGTAAAGAAGGAGGATCTAGTGCTTAGTGCGCAGATCTCCTGTCTTGTGTGAAGTTTGACTCTCTGTCTTAGTGCACAGAAGTGACTGGATGTAAGATTTTGGCGAAGAATAAAGAGGCGAAGCGGTTTGTAGACGTAGCCCCACCCTGGGGTGAACCACGTATATCTGGTGTCTCATGATTTTCTTTGTGCAGTGTCTTTTCTGTTATGCATTTTCTTAGTAATGAATGTGTACTTTGTTTCTTAAGTATTTTACTTATGATTAAGGGTAAATGAATGTTATATCTAACTCACAATGCTAGGTGCGAAGTGCTTAGGGTGCATAATCACTTGTTGTTACTGCGCTTATATGTCTTTGATTATTCCCTACGATGTTAACAAAGTTAATAAACTAATGCATGTTCACTTCCTAAGTGTTAATAGATTATTCTACGGAGTTCTTTTATCATAGAATCATGTCCCAACCTGGTTACAGACACCTGCATCCTATAACCCCCCCTGCTTCTACCTCGAGTGAGACCTCTCCTGCTTCACAGGTGTTGCCGAAAGGGCCGGTAGTCGTGGTTTTGTTGGTGCGTTGTTAAGCATTGAACCCTGGGTCTACCCCTATGCCAAGAAATGGTTCTATTGCCGGGACGTGAAACTGTGATTGTTGGGAACTGAAGTAAAGAAAAGAGAAGATCTGTGTGTAGATCTTTTGTTGAAGTGCGCAATACTCTACTTAAATTGCGAAGCTTTGTGCCAACAAAGTAAGTTGTTCTGAAGAAAAGAGGTAAGATCCTAAAAGAGGTAAGATTTGTGATTTGGTAAGAGAAAGATAAGTGTTTTTTTTTTGAAAGCATGAATTTAAGTACGTTTAATAGATTTTGTCCTAGTCTCAAGGCTAGGGCACAATTGAAAGAAATAATTGATTTGAGTAAATTTAATAGAAATGAAAAAATATATGTTATTCCTATACATAGAAAGATTTTTTGGATTGATAAGTGGATGCAGGAACCTAGAAAGATTTTTTGTCGATTGCAGATCCAAGACTATGATCCTAGGGGGAGTGTGCAGTACAAAAAATATTGGGGACCATTTAATAGAAAAAAGGGATTGACTTTGTGTTATAATTTCAGAAGGTCGGGACATCTTGCTAAGGAATTCCCGGGGGGTAGGCCCTATTTGTCTTTGTTGTAAGGTTGTTGGTCATGAGGTTGAGGATTGTCCAAGGATTATTGCTAAATTTGAAGGGAGGGACATAAGACAAGAAAATTATGAAAAGATTCAAGAGACTAAGGGTATGTTAGAAAGTCATAAAGAGAAAAGGTCAGAGGAAGTTCAGACTATGTTATTACAGTTGAAAGAAATGATGGATGTTCATAAATATGTCGGTTTACCAGAAATCTTGAAAGCAAAACAACGCATGAGTGCAAGAATAAAAGACTTTGACATAGACTATATAGTCTTGGATGAAGAAACACAAGTGAATATTATGACAGAAGAAACTTGTAAAGTTTTGGGAAAGCCTACTGTGGTACCTCTTTAGGAAGGATAGGCTTGTTTAAGGGAAAGATGATAACTTTATATGGAAGAGTAACTACTGTACCTATTATTGTTCATGGAACATCGACTGGAGAAGAATTTGAAGTCATTAGGTTTGTTGAGGATAATGCCCCTTTTCCACTATTGTTAGGAAATATTTGGATTGAAAAGGATCAGATCATAAGGAAAGTAGAGGAAGAAGCTACAAAAAAGAAAAAGCAAGAATTAAGGGATTTCATAGCTACGAAAATAGACCGACTAATAGAAGAACAAGAGGATAAGTCAAAGAAACAGAGCAAATTAACAATGCAGGAGGGACATAAAGCAAAAGAATTAGCTATCAAGGTTGAAAGAATGAAAGAAGGCTTGAAGGAACTATCTATCCAAGAGAGAAGTGTTCCCACTCAGGAAGTGTTAATGAAAGGGATATTAACTTCAGAATCTTTGAGAGTACCTCAACAGTGTGAAGCCACTACGCTGGAGGAAGCTAAGAATAAAAATGGAAAGGGGATTCCAGAAACAGTTAAAGAGACTCAGATAACAGGAAAGAAGGCAAGGAAGCTAAATAAAAAGAAGGCTAAGTTGGAAAAGCTACAAGAAGTTAAGGAGACCAAATGGAGGACTTCGCAGACCGGAACCTCGCAAGAGGCAGGTTCGTAGGGTTTGAACCTCGCTGAAACAACAGGTCCGCGCAGATTTGGACTTCGCCCTCGTGAAGTTATATAACCATTGGAGGCACCTCGACCGTTAGAATGACGCTCTGGAACAGTTAGGAAACTGATTTATGGGTTTATGGACCACTTTTGGACATTGAGACCATGCAATAACGACTAGATTTACATTAATAGAAGCAGTTAACTCTAGTTACTATCCGTTGGAAGATCTGTCATGCTGCCCCACTTATTTAACTCGTCGATGGTGGTGTTGGGACCACTTTTGTTGACCCATGACTGACTGAGCTAAGTTGAGAATTTTCCAAGTGTTGAGTTGTGATACCTGTCATTATCTGAAAGTATACCCCGCCTGCCTATATGTCTACCCGTTGTCTGTTAAAAGATAGAATGTCGGGCGAACCTAGAAATTTGGAGAAGTCTGTCGAGGAAGTTCTTATCAAACTCATGGCCGACGGCCCTATATCTGAAGGTATTCAGGAATCATCAACTAGGGGACTGCAGGCTTCCCCTTTGACCGAACGTCGTTCCACCTGCATTAACCCCGTAACTAAATAGAGAAGTAAGCATCACGGTGATTTGGCTAACGTGAAGCATACCCCTCGATCCTGCCTGAATATATGTTGCCTCTGGCCGGCGTTGTTAACTATGAGAGTATCCCTCATGATTTCGAGTACTCTGTGTTCATTGCGTACATTCCGAAAGGAATTCGCATAGTAGGAAGTTAGTTAGGGAAGATCTCGTTGTTGAATCACAGTGACTTCAACTTAGGAGACCGGAAGAACTATGCCACTCTAGCTCCTCACCATTATTTAATGAAGACAATCAGAAAGAAACCTCACCTCATCTCACAGCCATGGATTAAGGGGTTGGCGCAGCCAACCGTATTGAACGTAATGAAGATTCCCCATTTTGTCCTCCACTAGGAGGTTAACACTTGCGTTAAAATCCTTTTGTCGTGCTATCATGGCGGATATCTTTGGCTCGACAGAAGAATTATTTTGGATATGGTTTTGATCCATCAGATCATAGGTTTAAGCTTGAAGGGTCCTAACCCACAACATTTCTATCCAAGGAATACCTCAAACTGTTCTTTATCACAACGCATCAAAGAAGCCTATGGAGAGGTATAAAAGGGGAAGCAAGGTTACAAGGTAGCCTCCATACAGAATGGCGCAGTGCGCCTTGCTTGTCAACTCTGAGATAGAAAGATAGCGAGGAAGAACCGCCCCACATAGGTCATCAGGTTCGTGGCGGACCTCTCAGGAAAGTGTGTGGAGGGCATGCAGATGAACTGGGCAAACTACCTCATCAACGAGCTAGAAAAATATTGTCGTGAAGCCCAAGACTTGGGATATGAGTTTCACTACAGTTGGTTGATCATCCTAATCACATTTTTGTCTTGGAAGATGCCTGAAGGAGCTGGTTTCCCAGAGATTGAACCTACAGAACCCCTGGATGCTCATTTTTCCACCTTATGGTATACCAATGACATGACAAAGCAATGACAGTCTAATGTCGTGTTTCACAAGTATTATCAGTAGTTGAAAGTTTCCATTGAATCATTATCGTGTATGACACCACGTACCTTGCATCAGTACTGGCCCATAGAAAAGTTTCGCTCTGATCCCCACTTCATTTACATCACCGCGCGAAGAGATGAGCACTAGGAAAGCTTGCAGTCATACTATAAGCTTACGGATGAATATATGGAACAAATTACAAAGGAATGGCCAGAAGAATTTCTTGTACATGTTGTTGATGCAGAGTTATCTGACACTAACACTATAGGAAGCTCGATAGTTACACGAGTTGAACATTTTGGACAGTCCAATGGGACAAAGAAGTAGAAAAAGTAGGTTGAAGTCCATGAAATAGAGAGTGATGAAGAGGACGAAGAGAAAACCTCTGGAGATAACGAGTTTGACTCGCCAGAAGGAGGAGAAGACAAAGTAGAAGGACAAGGAGGAGGAGAAGATAAAGCAGAAGGACAAGGAGGAGGAGATGAAGGAGAAGAAGAGAAAGGAGGAGGCGAAGCTACACGACCTGAAGATCCCCTATTGGGACAGTGGCACCACAAAAGAGGAAAGTTACTCCAAAGAAACCTTCAGCAAGGAAGAAAACGCGTGCCAATAAGCCACAGTTGGAAGCTAGTATCACTGACGATGACATTAGTCTAGTATGTGGAGCTATGGAGGATGCCTCTGAAGATATGTTGCAAAGATACAAAGAGAAACAGGTGGAGTTATATGAAATATTGCGAGGGAGTTGAAGGAAGTGCAGCATGCTGTTCACCTGGTTCGTGCAATATCTACTGTGTCGTTTTCACCTTTGTCATCACAAACCGTAGACTTGGAGGATGAACCAACTCCACAGAGTGAACTAGGGATTTGGATCACCCTCCCCCAGTATAGCATCAAGTTTCCCACCCCCGCAGAATTATAGGCTTGCCCCAACTTGGATGTTGAGTTTAACCATAAAGGAGTACCTCTAGAATAGGTCGAAGTATTGGAGGCAGATTTGAAGGCATATAGAAGGGAACAGAGAGAAATGATCGTTGAAATAGTAGCCCAACTAAGAAGGCTTGTGGATGAAACAGAAGCTCGGTTCCATATAGCTTAGGAAGAGAAGGAGAAGGCTACATAATCCTTACAAAAGGAGAAATATGAATTCCTAGTACAGTTACGAGCAACACAAGATAGTGTAGATGCCTATGAAAGAAAGAAAGTAGAGCTTCAGGAAAAGCTTTAGGAGGAAACGAGAACTGGCGAAGCCCGACTACAAAAGGAAAAACAGAAATTGATCGTAGAGCATGTCATGGTCAAATAAGCAGTAAGTAAAGCATGTCGTTTTGTGCCAGGCTTGGCACAGGAAGAGAAATATCCCATCGAAGCTCAAGTAGCGAAGCTCGCAGAGACCCTCCAACAGTTTCAGGCTAGGATAACTGAACTGGAGGCCCAAATAGTATCGAGCACCCCACAGAAGGTGCGTGACCAGAGGGAGGAGTCCGTCAAAAACACAGTAGAAAGTATAAAATCCCTCACCTCGTCATGTAAACAGTTGAGTGACAGAAGCGCCCAGACATTGAACGCCTCTCCGAGGATCCAGAGTTAAAGAAGCTAAAGGATCAGTTACAGGAGGCGCAACAAAAAGCATTTTTATTATAGACACAAATGAAGCTACTCACAGTAGTGGAAAGGATGAAGAGATCCCACGAGCAGCGCACAGTACAACAACAGATCACTGCCCTCCAGGGTAAGGTGATGGAAGTAACACAGAAGTTAAAACCTATGCAGAATGAAGCTTTCAAGGTGTTCGAGGAGATTGATGGCCAGGGTTCACATCTAGATCAAGTAGTTGCAGCAGTAGAACAACGCATGGAAGGGCCTGTTACAGAGCAGATAATCCAGGAGCTCGCTAAGAAGGAGGCTCAGGCGAGGCAGCAAGTCGAAGAAGATCGAGTTAAGATCAAGGCTTTTGAAGCAGCATTGTCCATACTTGAGTGACTCGAGACGATTCACAGGTGAGTGTTGGGGGCCTGTTGGCCCTCGACCAAATTTTGGGGAAACTTTGGTCAATTTTAGCCCACTTTTGGACTTCGACACGTTGGTCAAAGCAGGAGTGCCCAGACGAAGCTGAGATCGTGGATCTCGCCTATTTTGAGGGTTAGGTGGACCCAGTAAGGGGTCCCATAGGGTTTTGTAGTGGGTTTATGGGATGTCAACCCATGGGTTTTCCCCATGTTTAGGCCTTATTGTAAGATTTTGTAAAGTATAAATAAAGAGGAATGTAGCATAGAAGTAGTAGTCCAGAGTGCTTTGTGCGCAAATGAATGTATGTGGTTGAGGCTTTGTGCTCGATTGTGATCTTGTAGCAGGTGCTAAGTGTTGTGATAAGATATTGTGTCTCTATGCATGTGACCCAGTTTTGGAAGGTAAAGAAGGAGGATCTAGTTCTTAGTGTGCATATCTCTTGTCTTGTGTGAAGTTTGACTCTATGTCTTAGTGCACATGAGTGACTGGATGTAATATTTTGGTGAATAATAAAGAGGCGAAGCAGTTTGTGGAGGCAGCCCCACCCTGGGGTGAACCACGTATATTTGGTGTCTCATGGTTTGCTTTGTGAAGTGTCTTTTCTGTTATGCATTTTCTTAGTAATGAATGTATACTTTGTTGCTTAAGTATTTTACTTATGATTAAGGGTAAATGAATGCTATATCTAACTCATAGTGCTAGGTGCTAGGTGCTAGGTGCGATGTTAACGAGGTTAATAAACTAATGCATGTTGACTTCCTAAGCGTTAATAGATTATTCTGCAGAGTATTTTTATCCCATAATCGTGTCCTAGCCTGGTTACAAACACCTGCGTCCTATAACCCCCCCTACTTATACCTCGAGTGAGACCTCATCTGCTTCGCAGGTGTTTCCGAAAGGGATGGTAGTCAGGGTTTTTTTGGTGCATTGTTAAGCGTTGAACCCTAGGTCTACCCCTGTGCCAACAGTGGGTGGCCACCGACATCCTCCTGGATCAATATTCCCCCATTAGGAAGCAATGGTCTCCATTGCGTTGAGTACCCACATCAGATGATGAAATTTATACTAAATTTGACCCCGAGTGAGCCACTTTCCTTGGTGCAGGAGTTGTCGTGTTTTGAAAACTTGATAAAGTTGGATCCTTTGTTGGCGAGTTCCCTTGACCTATGTGTCCACGATTTGATCAGTGGATGCTTGTTCCATGCAGTCAGGTTTGAGCTCTATTGGTGTCAATTGTTCTGCTATCTCTGAGGTGTCCAATAGTGGTGGAAAATAAGGCCGAATGAGGTCCACATTAAACACCGGGTGCAAGCCAAGGAAGGGGGAAAGGTTGAGCTCAAAATTTTTGTCACCCACAGTTTTGGTGATGGTGTAAGGTCCATAACGAAGTGGATGAAGTTTCTGATGAGGCTCTGTAAGGTGTTCTTTATGCAAGTGCAACCAAACTTTGTCTCCCACCTGAAACTGGTGTGACACTCGGTGTTGATCATGGAGTTGCTTGTACTTGGAATTAGACTTCTATAAAATATTATGAACCTGTTGGCGGCTATGTTGGATCTGCTCAATGAAATGGGTGTATTTTTCAACTTCAGTTGGAGTATGCGACAATTTTTCTTGGGTGGTCGCAAGGGGTAGTGAAAAATCCATGGGACCCAATGGTTGAAATACCCACCCCACCTTAAAAAGGTAGTGGTCGGTTGAGCTATGTATGGATCTGTTGTAGTTGTGTTGAACATAGGGAAGACTCTCATCCCAGGTGTGGGGGTGCTTGGAATTATACATACCCAGGATGTGCATGATCATCTGGTTGATGACCTTGGTTTGGCCATCCGTCTGGGGGTGGAAGGCAGTGGTGAGTTTGGTGTCCAAAAATGACCAGAGGCTCGACCAGAATGTGTTGAGGAATCAGTTGTCTCGATCTGAGATAATGGTTTGTGGGATCCCAAAGTGTACCCACACTCATTCAAAGAATATCTTGGCAGTTGCCTCCGCTATGATGCTCTTCTTGCAAGCAACCAAAATTGTCATCTTGAAAAAGTGATCAACAACCACAAAAACACATCCATTTCCCCAGTTGGTGGATGAAAGGCCCAACATGTAGTTCATTGAGATGGATTCCCAAGGCATGTCATGAGTAGGTATAGGAGGGTACATGACCATTTTCTTAGTGGTCGGTTTGGAAATAGAGCAGGAAATGCAAGACAAGATATACTTGTTAACTTCTTGTTGAAGTTTCGGCCAGTAGAAATGTCGATGTAGCACTGCCATTGTCTTTTACTTAAGATTTTGCTCAATTTTGACGACATATCGATAGGCCACGCCCAAGGATGAGATTTCCAAAAACTACATTTACATTTGGATGTATCTATGCAAACCGTCGTAGTACTTGAGCACCAGATGTCACTCAGAAACTTTGATACCCATCTTGGTGTGCAAGGTATGGAAGACATTGGTGAACTCTGGCATTGTTTGGTCTCATTCCTACCACAAAGTGGTCCATCTTGTATACAATTCTTCATAACTTACAACAGGGTAGTATTGTTCCTTAATAACATCATTGAAGGAACCCCAAGTGGGTGCAACTACAAATAATGTGGATCCCTTTATTTCATTTTTCTCACGGAAAGTCTCCCACCAGTTTTTGACATGGGGGATGACCTTGAGGAGCGAAAATGTAATCTTTTCTCTATCAAAAAAGTTGTGGACACAAAAATACCCTTCTAGAAAGTCAAACCATTTATCTACGACATCCACATATATTTGACCTTAAAATATAGGAATATCAAAATTGATATGTACCTTAAAGGGGGTGGCTCCTCTGATTGAGGTGGATGCATCAATTGTCGACAGTCGTCCAAGGATTTGTTCAAATTTGTCCATCATATCGTTCCTCTTTCACTCAAGGGATTCCTCAAGAAATGTTTTTAAAGGATATCCTATCTTGTCGTCTTTCTTTTTTTCCCACCATGGACGGTTTCTTGGGCATGCGAGAGCAGTTGTCCTCAAGAGAAACAAGCTCAAGAACCAACAATCTATACCCTAACCGCTTCAGGGACATGCATTAAAAAAATGACAAAGAGCAGACCGCTCTGATACCATTGATCTGAATTTATGAGCAGAAAAAAATGAACCACGGATTTATAATATTAACATAGAGACACAGTGAACAATAATAAAGATACAGTAAAAATTGACTTCTATTAAATAAGAAATATGTTGAAAACTGTAAAATGCAGACTGAAAACAAGCTTGCTATAATGGTGGCATCTTATCTCTGAGAATAGATGTGACGGCTACGATCATTCGAAAGAAGATGAGTACAATGAGGCTTTGAAGGCCTTTTTACAATAAACATGAATTCCAAAACCCTAGACATCCAAAAACCTAACTCTATGAGACGAACTGCCAAAAGTCATGTGGGCCTCATTGGGGTAAGTTAGTACATCAACTTCCCAGGGTTGTAACTTTTTCATATGATCTTTGTTTAGGGTGCACGATAGCTAGTTGGAAAGGTCTTGAAAATGTGCTTATGAGATCCTTTGACTATCATCGAGTAACTTGATTGGGAAAAAAAATTGTTTAGTCCCTCAAAATGGCCCCGAAAGTTTGGGACCTAAAAAACTGTTAAAACTAGTAAGTTGCCAAAAACATGTTTTGAGCCAGTGGGAAAAGGTGGGTGGCCACCGACATCATCTTGGATCAAAGATGCACCATCAAATCCATGCACCATGTCATCCACAACGCACCCACCTCACTAGCCTTGATGATGTGATGCAATCAGATGTATGGGACAACCTAAAAGTACAAGGCACAATTCAATGTGCTAAAATAAAACTAGCGTCCCCCTTACTCATGACAATGGGTAAATTATGCCAAAAGTGCATCAATTAGTATCCAAAACCAAGCATTTCAGGATCCACCCATCAACGTCTTAACCAGTCTCATATAACCACATGAAACATGGTGGAATGAAAATGTCCCATCCACTTATAACACCATGTGTGACATGATTATCACCCCTAAGTTAGTGATCAAAACCACTAGCATCACCCCATCTAAATTTTTCATCCCCTCCTGATGATGTAGTGCTATGAGGTCCTCCACAGTTGTCTCCCTTCGTAGTTGTAGCCTAGGGTCTATCACCTCCCATTGAATTAGCGAGCTCATCCATAATTATATGTTTAATAAGATCAGCTCTAATCATTACCCTCGAACCTCAAAGTATCTAGCATTTGGATTCCACATTTCGATGATACACTCTATCAACCTCAAACTAGTACATATTGGGCACTAGAATTTCTTCGGTGACCCACATCGCACGAGTGTCCTCTACACTCATGGCTCTACCCTCACCTTAGATATGAATCCCTCTTGCTCTCACTCCCTCTAATCAATCAACATCTCTCAGTCCCTATCATAAAACTAAATGATCAGATCATAGTCACATGGAATTTCCATTCTCTATCGCGTCATCATGCAAGTGTGCCATAAATTGGATGAATAGATGGCATGACTGGAACATTAACAATCATGTCATTTTGAGTGCTTCTCAAGAGGATAATGGTATGATAGTATCACAAAGTTGAGGCTACCTCCTACATGCAATGGTGCACCTATTGAAGGAATACATGCATATTTTCTCCCACCTATCAAAGGAATAAATGTGCAATTTCACACATCTATTCCTTTGAGAATTGTGCAACCCAGTGGAAACCTTAACGAGATTTGTTCTTGAGACAAAAATCCACCATAGTTTACAAATAAATGAACAAAAATAAAGAGTATAGAGTACCAACCTAGATGTCGCATAATCTAATTTTGCTAATATAATATCCCATAGTCAACAACACAAGTTTTAGGGGGAAACCCCTTGTTAAGGCCCTCAACTAGCTTTGGACTTGGGGTCCTCATTAAATTTTGTTTTCAAGCCTCATAACTAAGATTTACTTCTCATATGGCTTGATATTTGATGCATTTGGATTACGATCTCATTGTTATCTTTATGAATTGAGTGAATGATTCAATGGATTGATTTTCCTTTATGCTCTTGAATGCACGGTTCTTCAATGCTTTACATCAAACACAATCATGAATTAGGTTTTGGGTTTTAAGTTTATTTCAATTTTCTTGTTTTTTGCATGAGAATGACCATTTAATAATATTTTTATTTTGCTCATTGTTTGCAAATAATTGATTCAAAGTGATTTGTTGTTCTAACATGTTTCAATCGAATGGTTTTGTTGATCTCTAAGATTGTTCAGAGTCTTGGAGATAACATCACAAGGATAAATCCTTCTTCATTTTTTGAGAGGTGGTACTCCTCTTTCATAAATATAATACAGAAACACAGAAAATGCAATAAAAAAATGCCTGAGAAAGGACTAGGCTTGTTCAGAAATGACTATTCACAATTGTAGATATTATACAAAATTGTAAAGGAGTAAAATGAGAAATCTCAGAGAACATCATTTCCATCATAACATCAAGTAAAGTAAGACATATCATTTGGTAAGATGAGAAATATGGACCACATATGCAGAGAACTTAACACGATCTTTCTATTAAAACTTAAATGGATTTTGATAGCCACACACTTGAAATTCCATGCTTAAAACTCAAAGTCTGATAAATCATTAGACATGTGCCCCAAATAGTTATTTGGGAACCTCAAAAAATACACAAATGTTTGAAAAGAGTTTATAATATTTGGAAAATAAAATTCATTCATCATAGCGGACTACAATGGGCTCTTGTGGGCCATATAATAGATGAAAAATATATGGAAGAAAAGAGAAGAAAGGTTAGGAATCGACCTTTGATATTCACGGTTAGGAATCGACCTTTGATATTCATAGACCATGAAAAAGAAAGGTTGGATGACTAATAACTAAGAGGAAATAAAGGAGACAAAATCTTAATGAAAAGTTTACTCTACTTACTATGATGGAAAAAAAAAGCATTCTCCTCTTATTTTCTTGTTGAAGCTTCCTTTATATGTTTCTCAGTTGGAGGTGCCCTAATGATTGTAATTGATTCTTGAGTATCAAGATCAATTATTCTAACCAAAGCATTCCTTAACCATTGCTCAATATGCTCTCGCATGGGGGAAACCATTAAAGCATGCTTGATTTTGAGATAGAGAAACCCATCTTCAATATCCTTTAATTCAAAACCTAACCAATGAATTATATCTTCTTCATCAAGTTCATTCTTGGTTACATAATGGACTAACCATTTTTCAACTTCCTCTTGCAAAAATTCAGTTAGGTTGTTAAACTCATAGGCCCATGAAATTTTAAGAGGTTCTAGATGTTCTTGCAATCGATCCTTTGTAAGAAATATAGAATCCATTATTAAATGTGGACCCTCCAACTCCTTAGTTACATTAGCAAGTTTGAAAAACAAGTCACTTCTTTTTTAATTGATAACATCACACTCAACAATAATGTCTCACAAACATTTGATTCTCCTTGACCAGCATGCATTTATTTGCGTGAGTCAGGCCTTTGATGGAATATTTTGTTCTCTCTAGTGGATATCATTCATGCTTGAAATTATAGCAATAAAAGTGTTGACAACCTCCTTATATAAATGTTCATCATTTTCTAAATCCTTTTGGAGATATTCTTTAAGATTTAAAATCCTTGTAGAGATACTAGTTGAACCAATAACCAATTACCAATCATAAAGGATGAAAGTAACCCTCTTCTTTATTATCTCCAACATATTTCCTAATGGTTGTCAATAGAATTGAAGCCCCTTTTAGTCTTGAACTTGATTATGGTGCATCCTCAAAAATATTAATCATTCTAATACTAGATATTGGTTCAACAAACAAGGGTTTAGGCAATAGAGCATATTTTAAATATTTTATTATTTTCTTCAATATTAAGTTCTCCTTCTCTTGTTCACTAATTGAATATTTTAGGGCATCCCCTCTAACCTGATGAAATTATAAAATTTTATAGGGTTTCACTCCTACTATATCAATTTCAGAGTTCCATTTTTCTGCAACTTTTTTATTCTTCATGTTGACCTTTTCAATTTGAAATTTCTTGGAACTTGTGTTAATGCAGCATGGTGCAAGGTAACGTATTTTTCTTCGAAAAATATTGACTCTTCACAAGCCAATTCTTCGGTTATTGTTTTTATTTCAATCAATTGTTGTTCTACCCGATCGATCACTCTAGCCATATCATCGATCTCCATTTCTTGAGAAATGACTCCACACTCTCGAACCTCTTGATTCGCTTTTTCAACAGATTCCCTTTTTTCTTTTTGTACTTCTCTAGACTGTATGTGATTTTTCAATAGCCTTTTTAGGAGGATCCTTGTCTCCTCCATCACCAAAAATTCAAGCAAGGGATTTCTTTTGTTCTCCTTATTACCATGAGTTCTGCTTTGCGTTATTGAAGAAATGTTTTGAGGAATATGGGGTGAGCTCGGGTTACTATTTGTTGCAGTTCTCCCTCTTTGTCTCTATTGATCATTAGTACTAACCAAAGTGTCAATATCATCTTGTAGGAGTAATTGGTGATTTTCAGGAAAATTTCTTTAAGGGTCTTTGTTATCCCCTTCTCCTTCATCTAATTGTATTAACTTAGTAAAATATGTTCCATAACCAATGGAAAACATATGAGCTGTGAATAGAACATCAAGGTCAAAGCCCTCAAATTTGTGGATTTCTCCCATTTTAGAGGAATCGGAATAAACAACAAGTTCATCCATGTGAGAGATACTTTTAGCAATAATCTCTTCAACTTTTATGGGTAATGGAATGAACTACTTTTTCCTTTTTCATTGAAAAAGTGAACCCAAGATCTATATTGTTTGCATACCTCATCTATAAATAAATTTTCACAAACATAGTAAGGGAGTAAAAAGGGTTTTCCTTCAAACCCATATGATTTGATATGGCTCAATTCATCTCGAATTTCAAAAACTCCCTTTCTAGTGAAAACACATTGTAGCTTCTCCTGACAATCTTTGTGTAGAAGAACCATGAATCATCTTCTTGAATGTGGATAGAAAATCACTCTGCACTTGGTAAAAATGGTAAGGGGACTTATGTCTCCAAAGTGTTGGATACCAAATATTTACTGGATCCTTATTATAATTCACATTTATTGACTGGGGTAAGTGTTAATGTTTATGCCATTATTATAGTTCTTTGCATTTCAATAAGAGCATCATAAGAACAAGATCACTGAGAAATACACATTCACAAGAGACACATCATTTATCCTGGGAAACCCTCTAGGGGAAGAAAACCCAACAAAAACTTCCTTATCATAAATAGCTTATACAATGTTCAAGAGATAAC
>ML817799.1:0-27370 GCA_009831015.1 Picea engelmannii | reverse complement strand
AAATACTCTTTAGGGTTTAACCATTAAACATATGTAAGTACATACCTCTGATAGCATTTGCAGGTAGTGGCTCCATCTGGTAGCAGCGGTAATCATTTCCAACTCTTGAGATAACTTCAAGGGTGATTGCAACTGGTTCTACGTCTGCAACTGCAACTGGTACTGTAACTGTAACTGGTTCTGAGACTGCAACTGCAACTGCAACTTAGGGTTTTATGAGGAAACCCTAATTTTTCAAACTTCAAATTTTGAAATTTTGATACAGGGGATAGATGCGCCGAGCTGAGGCGAGTTCGCTGGTGTAGTCGGAATTTCAAAAATCCAACTTTTACTCCTTCAAATCTGATCTACGGATTTCTGGACTGGTGCTTCTGGTTTTCTAGTACTTCTGGTACTCTGGTACTCTGGTTTTATGGTTTCCTGGTACTTTGTGAAACTAGGGTTTCACTTTCTGGGAGATATAGCCACTGAAAAGGTGTGCTCTAAGTGCCAAATTGATCCTTGGGGAAGGACCCGGCTTTCTAGGAGGTTATGGAGCTGAAAAGAGATACTTTTTCAAAACCCTAATTTGCAGGTGCTGCAGCACTAACGTTTTTCTCTTGCAAATAGTGTTTCCTTCAGGTTGGCTCTGATACCATGCTAATGTTTATGCCATTATTATAGTTTTTTTCATTTCAATAAGAGCATCATAAGAACAAGATCACTGAGAAATACACATTCACAAGAGACACAACATTTATCCTGGGAAACCCTCTAGGGGAAGAAAACCCATCAAAAACTTCCTTATCATAAATAACTTATACAATGTTCAAGAGATAACTCAAACCAATACAGATAGTCCTCCCCAAGAGATGCACCACTCTTCTTCTCCTCTCTCTAATTGGTAATTGTAGCTTGCCTCATAAGATAATGAGCAAGTGAGTTGTGTGTTTGAAGTGAGGCGCTAGCCTCTTATTTATACAAGACTGGCACATGTGAAAGGTCACAACTGGCAGGGCCGACCTCTCACTCTGGGTGGGTAAACCCGCCTTTAATTAATTCTGGGTCTTCCATAATAACTGTTGGGGCCGACTTCTTATTCTTCCCTTTATAATTGTCCGATGACCAATCCTCAAAAGGGGATTTGGTCCTTATACAATTACCGACATGATTAATCCACAATGGGGATTAATCCAATAACAATAATAATAATAATGACACAATTAATCCGCAATGGGGATTTAATCCAATAATAATAAGAATGCTCTTCCCAGTTACATTATTTCAACAGTAAGTCTTTGAATACATAGCAGTAGACTATGGCATAAATCAAATAAGAAGTCATATAAAACTTATTTGTTTTGTGGAAATTTCCCAATTGAAAACATACTTCATTTGAAATAGCATGTGCCCAATCAAAACTGGCATTTTCATGGACATAGTAATGTAAAATATAAAGAACATACTTCGAAGCAACAACTGTAGAATCTCGGTCAACAATCCTAGCAAATAACCATGCAAATTCCTTGTATGGATATTTGAGTAAGAATATCTAAATCTAAGAAAAACCTTTAGATTCATTGAGTGTCTTTGTGAGAAATCTCTTTAAAAGTTATGCTCCTCCATCATGGGATTTGAGAAAGCTATCCACTTCAAAACCATTGAGTTTCTTATTAGGTGTTGTAAGTCACGGCATTTTCCTAAAAATAGTCGGCATGAGATAGACCGATGTCTTTTCCTCAAGCTAAATTATCCTCTGCTTAGTGTTCAACTGGGTTGTGCACCATAAAATTAACTCCTTGAAGTCAAAAACCTTGGGCATGCATTCAGCCTGTGTTATTCCATATGTCCAAAATTTCTTCGAGCTTCTTTCTTAAGGTGAGAGTCATGAATACCACTTGTAAGCCTCAGGCCACTAAAAATCACGGTCTTCATGTCCAATGGTTCTTATTCTATCTCTGCAATATGGCTCTTTTCTCTTAGTTGACATGATTTGTTTAGATTAATTTAGTGAATAGGCGGTGGTCTTGTTGAAGTAATATCTCGTACTGAGAAACAATACCTTTGGGCATATCTGATTGGCTAAGATAGATTGGCACTAAATACTTGGCACCGACTATAGGTTCTATCACTGACTAAAGGTTCATTCAGTGACCAGAGATTCTCCATATTCATTCATAGGATGCATATTCATAGGTCTCTATTCATTAGTCTTTCTGATCATCACATTAACACTGCCTCATAAACCCTTATTCCTCATCAACCCTTGAACAAAGCTAATCAACTGACGGAATTATGGCTTAGGTCCTTCACTTCGCATCGCTACACATTCCAATACCTTTTTACAGATAAACATGAATATCAATCTTATATACTTCATACCCATGAAATGATTTTTATGTGATGCAAAGTGAAATTGATGGTTTTGTTACAAGAAACATTACTAAATTGACCACAAATTTACCGTAACATCATATGGTGAGACATTCAACTCATTAATGTTAATTGTTTCTTGGATTTGAATTTATAGTGGATCTTTCATGAAAATAATGTCACATAAATAATGACATTAATCTAAATGTGTGATGTCTGATGTAGAAATCGAGTTAAAAATGATCTCAAAAGTGGTGCTTACACGTCGAGATCCATGAAAATAGACTAAGCATGAAAAGTTCATAATGAGTAATGTGGAGGTCATTTTGGATAATGCAGAAATGCAGGTTGTGGGTTGCAGAAGGTCAAGTGATCGGGTGAAGGGGGGTCTCCCGCATCCGTAATTATAAAATAAACTAAGTGTAAGTGCATGTTCTTTTTTAGTGACGTGCAAATGAGGATTCATTTTGTAGGATGCAAAAATGTAGGTTGTGAGTTGCGGGAGTTTTTGCAATGACCTTTGCCTCACAAAAAGACTCCCGCAAATAAAGAAAATGGCTAAGTATATAAGACATAGGGAAATTAATGCGGGTATAGGGTAAAGAGGGATCACATGAAGTGAAAATTAACTAAGTATGGGAGCTTGCAGGTTTGTAGAGATAAGGGAAGACCTTCCCACAACCTGCATTTGCGAAAAATGGTTAAGTATAGAGCATGTACAAAAATACACTAGGTACTACTAGACCACATAAAACATTGATAAAGGAAACTTGATCAATATGTATACAGGATTCCTATGCAACATTCTCGTAATATTGGCATGGAGAATAAAGCTTCTCACTTTGGAACTAATGAGCAATGAGTACAATCATATAAGGCGAGATGCAAAATAATCACATTGAGAAGTGAGTCAAGTTAATCATTGAAGAAATATGTGGAATGATAATCACCAACATGAATATGCACTCATTAAATAAATTGGACATATGAAGGAGACGTCAATAATGTATGTAGGCATTTTTTTAAAGAAACTAAAGTGGATTTTATATATAAAGAAGGTCGCACCGAAGAAAAACTACACAGAAAATAGATACAAAATCCGGCTCTATATAGGATGAGTATGATGCTATGGAGATAATATCAAAAAAACTAATTATCTCCACATTCATTCGAGCAATCTTACTATTGTAAACTTTAATAAATTATCCTAATAACAAAATGCAATGAAAGTACATGATTATATTGCAGATTCATTATAAGGTGTTGCCTGGATTTCACCATGGCTAGGTTACGGATATTAAATCTCCATTGGTGCTAAGTCTCTATCTCTCGGTGTCTCATCTTGGTCCTCTGATGGTTTTTATATTGTTTGCTAAACATTGGATCCTGAATTTGAATGTTGTGGTAGGGAAGCAGATTTTAATTGATGACATTTGTGCTCCAAACCATCCACATATTGAATGAGTGTTCCTATAACTTGCTCTAAATTAGTTGTATTTTCTCTTTCTTGTTCCAAGACTTCCACACGATGGAGCAATGCCAAAATTATTTGCTCATGTCCATTCACCTTATTGTCAACTTGAGTGTAGCTTAATTTGTTTCCCTCTGCCATATCCTCATGCCTTTGCAGGATTCTCTTGATGTCAGACGAGGATGGGTCCATTGTGGTCAAAAGGGCCTCAGTTTTGAATATACAACCCCAAATTTTGGGACTTCACAAGATCCTATCAAGGATTCCCCCCCTAGTAATTACTTTGAATTAGATGAAGTTCCAATGCTCTAAAATAACCCTGAAATAAGCGTTGTTGGGAAGGGATAATTTCTCTGTGTTGTCATCCCACACTATATTCCAACACAACCTTGAACTAAATTCATAGGTAATGGATTGGTATTAAGGCCAAGAGTGGGCTGAGGAATGAATTGGATCAATGTAATTGTTAAGAGAGAGGAGAGAGGAAAGGTCTATGATCTTGTAAATGTTGCAAGGATTCCCACCACCAAATTGACACCAAAATGCGAGAATAACAAGGAAAAATAGACGATGGTTTTGGGTAAGGTAGGACAAAGCATATTCCAGAGAGGATGATAAATGTTGAGCCTAGATGGAGGAAGCAATGTCGGGAAGAAATTGGATGAGAGGATAAATTATTTCAGTGGGTTTAATCAATCGAGGGATGAATATCCCAAGAGAATTTTGGGGGGTTCTAGTATATTGGTCCAAGAGGCCAAGGGGAGGGTGAATTCCCATATTGCTTATGATAGATCTTTCTTTATCTAAAAAACTAGAGGAACTAAGGTATAAAATACCACTGCATGAAAAATATTGAATACCTACCATAGAAGAGAGGTGAGCCAATTTTTTCTCGTCGCGAGGGAAATGACACCTTCAAACAAGGTATGGTTGGGGTTGCAGAGCCGAATGTAGACATGAACCTTGTCCATTGCACTGAAGTGTGATGAACCTTTGCCACATGCACAATATTGAATAGGGAGATCACATTTTCATCCTTGGGTAATGGAAAATTTAATAACACAAGACCACCTAATCCCAATTTTGAATTTGATCATCATTATAACAATTAAGGAATAGGGAGGGGTTTCAAGTCCCCATTGAGCTTAATTTCACCTTTTATTAGGATCAATCCTTCCTTATCTTGTTTATTTGTGATCATGTTTAGGTCCCTCTTGATGTGGAACAAAGAGTAAATTTCAAATTGGTGAAGAAGATCCAGGATCCATGGGAGAATTCCCATACAAATGTTGTCCCCTATTATGTTTTTTTCTACAATAGCGCTTATTAGGATCATTTAATCTCCACATATGTTAATCTTCAAATTCCATTCAATAGAGCACAAAGCCATCTCGATGCCTTCAAAAAGAGCGAAGGATTTCACTTCATTATTAGTCATGGTAAAAAGACCCCATACATATTTAATTATGATATGACCTTCGGGATGATTGATTATCCCCCCCACACATGTTGCCTATGGGTTGCTTCGTGAAGCTCCATCAAAGAAAAGAATGTGATCCTATTGTTTCAATTTCCATTTTTGGAAAGCTTCCTTTGATAAGCGTATGACCCATTTCAGCACACAAATTAAAGGTTTGACAATAGGATGAAGGCTTGTTGTCACCTAGAAAATGAGCATCCAAGTGGCCTCATGCATGTCAACAATGTGCCTTTTCCAATGCACTTGGGATTTCATGTATTCTAATAAGGTAGCACATGCTCTCATCGTTGTTTGTTTTGCACTAGTGGTTTCTCCCCTGAATATTCTTTTGCTTCAGGCTAACCACACGTTCTAGCATATGTACTTGGGGAAGGAAACCCGGAACAACTTGAAGATGAGTTTATTGGTGAAGCTCCTGAGGTAGTCAATTCCCCATCGAGAAAAGAAATCAATGACAAAGGTAGGCCAACACAACCTCTATGAAAGATCCCCTAAGGTGAGTCTCCAGAAATCCTTGGTGTATTGACACTCAAGAAGAAACATGTGGTCGATGATTTACTTAGCATTTTGGCATAGCACGCACCAAGATGGACCATTAATTCCTCTTTTATACAGATTTTAGGAGGTGAGTATTTTTTTATGGGCCAAGAGCCAACAAAAAAAGTTTATCTTTGACATGCCATTAGTGTGCTAGATATGATTCCACAAGATTGGTAGAGGATCTTGAAGCTCTGCACTAGCAAGGTGTTGATATCCTCTTTTTATTGTATACTATGTGTTTCCCCATCCTCTCGAGTCGATGGTAAATCAATTTTTGGGGGCGCATCCCTAGAGCGATTGAAGAAAAGGAATGAAGAGAGGAGATAAATGTTCTGAGGGAGAAACCTTCTTCTAGTTGTCCCATAAGCCATCACTTGTCCATACAGAGAGATATGAGAGGGAAAGGATGCTTTGTTTCGTCATGCATGGGCGAAGAGGGAGAAGTGGCACAATCAGGGGGCGTCTCTCTACTTCCATTATTTGATCATATCATAAATTGATTATGTGCCCATTCCCTAGAATCCAATTCATCTTGGCATGGATTAAAGGTCTATCACCAAGTAGAAGCTTGAATATAGGAGAACCTATTTCCAATTTGAATTGCAGATCAATGCTTTTGAGCCTGTTTCCTTAGAAGTATTTTTTCCAAATATATTGCTTCCACCAAGTGGGTTTCCCGATAATTAATCGCCAAAGCAATTTAATTCCTATTGTTGAGTTCATGAGAGTTGGTTCTGTAATGTCCCTAATCCGAACCCCATTTGTAGTTGCGCATATAAGCTGGTGAGTCATTGACAACAAGTGTAAATGTAATGAACATAAAGGTTGGTGACTCATTTTGGTTTTTCGAGCACCTGAGTAGTGTGCAAGGATAGTTATCAAAGAAAAAGGTGCACACATTTCATAGCGTTGCGCGTACCTGAGCTAGTGTGTGTGGATTGCGCATCGAGAAAGGGTGCACATATTTCAAATTAATGTGCACACTCAAGAAAGTGTGTGGGAATGCTTGTAATATATATATATATATATATATATATATATGCTTTGAGACCGGGGAGCATGCATGACTATTGGGTTGGTAAGTCGGGACGCAATGATTATTCATGTTTCAGGCTCTCATGAGAAGAAGGGGGGTCAGACTGTATGGAAAATCTGATTATTACCTTATCTGCATGGAGAATCTTGTAAGGAATTGTGGTGTTGTGATTATGATAATGGCTTAACCATGTGCTTGGGAAAATCTTGGACGATTGAAGAAGTGGGTTGTTTGGCCTGTATGTTGTCAAAGAAGCAGGTTTTCAGGCCCATAGTTTGTCCAAGAGGTGATTTTTTAGGCCTGTGAGAAATCTCTCCAGGTGAGAGATTGGCTAGGAAATATTCCCTAGTGCACTAGGCATTAGTTACAGTGTTATGAGACTTCCTGATCCAGCCTCTTGTTGAAGCCCTAGAAGGGAAGTGGCGTAGTCGAAGGACTATTGAGCAGAGAAGGGGCACACTTCCTGAGGTGAGACAGGAATGTGGGGAATGAGGGGTTGTAGACTAGATGCAGCAGTCGGAACCTTGGACTGAGAAATTGTGTTGATTGTTATACCATAGATTGGCACTATAAGTTCTTTTTCCCTAGTGGAGTTTGAGCCCCATCTCGGGGGTGACCTATTTCTGAAAGATTATGAGCAACAAAGTCTATGGCTAGGAGGAACGTCTAAGTCATGTGCGCAGTTGGTAACTTTTTTCTGAAAGACAAGTGTTATTATGTACTTGTCTATTTATTGTGTGTTCATTTACTTGCATTGTTTATGGGCCATCTCTTGTATGATAATGCATATGAATAATGGTTGTTATTCTTTTTAATGTTGTTTATTCATGTAAGTATAATGTGTTTATTCAGTTTAATTGTTGTACATGTTGTGGATGTTAGTTGATAAGTAATTTATGTTAAGATTATCCTGATAAATGGTCAAGAGCTTCTTGAGTGAGGCTAGGAGTACCGTGCACGTGGAAAGTGGTATGTGTGCCCAAGTGAATCGATTTTTTTTGTGTGTAGGAAGAAGTTTGCGCACACAAGGAAAGAAGGACCTACCAAGGAAATGGATATGGTTATGCGCATGATGGTATCCGGGTGCTCTGTATTAGTATGTGCGCAGTAGTGTTCACATAGTTAGAGTGGGTTATATGCATAGTAATGTTGGTGTGATCAAGATGTTGGTGCATATATTTTTATTTTGTGTACTTCCATTGTTATAATCTATTTATTCAGGAAGGAGTGTGTTGCAGTGTGAACCAGTTTGGGTTGCATGCATTTTCTCAAGTGTTTCTGCGTAGTTTAATGTTAATTGCACACTAGAATTTTTAATGTATCGTTTCTCAACAGTAAGTTGGGTAACCTTACATTATAGTATCAGAGTTGAAGTTGGAAGGATTGTGTGATGTGGGCTGGTCAGAAAGGCTAGGGACGTTACATTCGGGTATTAGAGAAAATTGGTTCAACACTGGACTTGTATGGGCCATATATCAACATGAAATAGATGTGTGTTAAGTACTGGTGTTGTGCAGTGCATAGTTTAGTTTCATGAAAAACCATCGGTGTGTGGTATAGAGTTGTGATGCACACAAAAATAGTGATGCACAAGTGTGCACACTAGAATTTGGGATGTTATATCATTCAAGAAATTTGAAGAAAGGATTCTAACAAATGGTGCAAAGTTTTCATGTAGTTGTTGCATGAAATCATCTAACAAATCTTAATTTCCTACACATTTTGCAGAATTAGTTTCAATTAGAGAAAAACAAAATAAGCACAGAAGGTCAAAAGCATGGAAGATGCACAAAGGACTTAAAGTACTGATGATGAATTTGGAGATCTGTATGTTGGTTTGGGTATTGATGGTACATAATCCAAGGAGGGGCACATGAACTTGGTAGAAACCATAAAAGGATTGCAAAAATATGTCCAAATCTATAAGGCTAATAAGGAGAGGATTATGAGAGCCAAAGAGTAGCAAGATGACTTCAATGTCAAATTGATGCAAAGCTTGGACAAAATAGAAAAGAAACTAGATAAGGAGACAAAGTCAAGTAGATCAAGAAGTCGTAAGTCTCATGATGAGAAAAGAAGAGAAGAAAGAAGTGTTGGTAAGCAATGATTTCACTCACCAAAGCATTCGTTCAAGAAATCATGAGGCATCTCAAGTCCATCTCCTATCAAAAAGTATAAGAGAAGGACTGGGGTGGATGATCTACAAGGAGAAATGAATAAGATCAAGCCGCCTACCTTTGATGGTGAGCATAAAAAGGATGAGGATGCGGAGACTTCGTTGTTGGGTATGACGAAATACTTTCAGCTACATAATTACTCCTCACAAGCAGAAGGACGAATTACCATTTATCATCTCAAGGGGAAAGCATCGATGTGGTGGGATCAATATGTGCAAGTGTGGCACATTGATGAGAATAAGGTTACTTGGAGGGAATCCAAGTGATATTTTTAAAAGAAATATTTAACCAAGCGCTACTATGATATGAAAATGAAGGTGTTATTTGAACTCAAGCTTGGGATTATGACCATAGACGAGTACAAAATGAGATTTTGATAGATGCTAAAATATGTTCCTTTTATCAAGGATGAACAAGTGAAGATTCAAAGGTACCTGAGTGGGATGCCATCATTATTTAGCGATAAGATACAATATGATGATCCAAAGACATTGGAAGAAACAATAAGGAGATATAAATGTCTCTATGATCAACAAAGGGGAAGATCAACTTTCCAAAAGGGTTGGGAAGACAAGATGAAAAGCAAGGTGGAACATAGGAAGAAGGGGACTAGACCCCCATTTTTCAAAAATACTGGGCAAGGACAACCAATTTCCAAAGAGCCATGAATAACTGAGGCAATGGGAACCAAGCTAAGATAGCATCCAATGACATTTTGGGGTTGCGACAGAAATCATTTGTTTATAGATTTCCCTCAAAGAGGTGAAAAAGCAAGGACTGTGTACAGTGTACGACAAGCTACGATACTTGAAAACATGGGTAGAAGTTTACCTAGAATTTACGCAACGCTGGATAACAAGCAAGTTGATTTTCAAGCGCACATGATCAAGGTGGAAGGTAAGATTAATGATCAACCTATTGCTATTTAATTGACTCATGAGCTAGTCATAGTTACCTAGATCCTAAACTGGTGGAAATATTCCAATTGTTGAGAAACAAACTTGGAAAACCTTGGTTGGTGCAGTTAGCTACAGGGGTGAAAAGGAAAATTAATGAGATGGTCAAGGCATGTCCAATGGAAATGAATGCATCGTGCAAAAAAGTTGATTTGAATATCATACCCTCGGGCTCATATGATTTCCTAATTGGCATGGATTGGTTGGACCAACACCATGTTGTCCTGGACTATTACAATAAGGTATTTACTTTCCTGGATGAGCATGGAAATTTGAGAATTCAAGGAATTCCAAGAGTTGTGACTTTCAGAGAAATTTCAGCCTTGTAATTGAAGAAAAGTTACAGGAAAGGATGTCAAGTAATTTCAGCACACATGGAAGAGGAACCTAAGTATAAAATGCCAAGTGTGGAAGATTGCATAGTATTGAAAGAGTATGAGGATCTCTTTAAAGAGATATCGGGATTTCCTTCAAAAAAAAGGTATCGATTTCTCTATAAATTTGATTTCAGGAGTAGCACATGTATCCAAGACTCCTTATAGGATGAGTATGCATGGAATTGAAGGAATTGCATATGCAAATTGAAGAGATTCTGAAGAAAGGTTATATATGTCCAAGTGTGTCTCCTTGGGGTGCGCCAGTTTTGTTCATGAAAAAGAAGGATGGTATGATGATACTTTGTATTGACTTTAGGCAGTTGAACAAGGTAATAGTGAAGAACAAGTATCCTTTTCCAAGGAGCGTAGTTTGATCAGCTAAGGAGCGTAAAGATATTTTCCAAGATTGATCTCAAATATGGATATCACCAGGTGAGAATAAAGGAGGAAGACATCAATAAGACTTCCTTCAGAACAAGGTATGGTCATTATGAGTTTACAGTGGTGCCATTTGGGTTGTCAAATGAAACAGTTGTCTTCATGTGCTTAATGAATGGAGTTTTTAGAAGTTATTTAGATAATTTTGTCGTCATATTTTGTTTGACATTATTATTTACTCAAAGTATGAAGAAGAGAACGAATAACACTTGAGGATGGTGTTGCAGGTATTAAGGGAACATCAGATTTATGCAAAGTTGAGAAAGTGTTCATTTGATCAGCAATAGATTCATTACTTGGGTCATATTATTTCAAAGGAAGGAATAGTTGTGGACTCGGCAAAGAAAAAAACCATTAAGGAATGGCCAACACCAAGAAATGTCGCAGAAGTGAGATCCTTTATGGGACTAGAAGGGTACTACAAAAGGTTTATTGAAGCACTCTCAAATATCGTGCATCTAATCACATCCTTATAGAAGAAAGGTGTGTGATTTGAGTGGACTTCGGATTGTGCAAGGAATTTTCATCACTTGAAGAGTTTGTTGACAAGTGTGCCAATTTTGAGAATTGATGATCTTAATGCAGACTTCGTTGTGTGCATGGATGCATGCAAGGAAGGACTCGGTGGAGTCCTGAGTTAGAATGGACATGTGGTATGCTACGAATCAACGAAGTTGAAAAAGCATGAAAGGATCTATGCTACTCATGATTTAGAATTCGAATCCATAGTGCATGCCTTGAAGATGTGGCGGCATTATCTCATGGGTAAAATATTTGAGCTGAGAACAGACCATTGTGGTATAAAATATTTGTTTTGACAACCAAGTTTAAATTCCAGACAAAGCAGATGGTTAGAGTTTCTCAGTGAGTATGACTTTGACATAAATCATATCAGAGGAAAGGAGAACAAGGTGGTTGATGTACTCAGTAGGAGGGTGCATGAGATGCATGTTGTAGCCATTAGCATGTACCAAACATATTTGTGTGACATAATTTAATAAGTTTCCAAATCAAATATGCGCTATGTGGACATAAAGGCGACTTTACAACAAGGTATGTCGCAGTAGAAGTTTGAAGGTTATGAGTTGATAGAGGATGGGATCCTCATGTATAGGCGCCAAGTCTATGTGCCAAATGATCAAGAGTTGAAAAGCCTGATATTGTCAGAGATGCTTAAGGTTCCTTATGTGGGACATCTAGATTATTAGAAGACAATTTTCGCGGTCAAGAAGCAATACTTTTGGCCAAGTATGAAAAAAGAGGTTGTTGATTTTATTGCTAGGTGTCTCGAATGTCATAAGGTCAAGGTTGGACATATACATGCAGTTGGTTTGTTGCATCCTTTTCCTATTCCTGATTGGAAGTGGGAAGTTGTGACCATGGACTTCATAATTAATTTTCCTAGGACTGTCAAGCAACATGATTCTATTATGGTGGTGGTGGAAAAGCTTACTAAAGTTTCCCATTTTATTCCGGTGAATTAAGCACACAAGGCAGCCAACATTGTTGAGATATACATGTGATAAATTTATAAATTGCATGATATGCCTAACGTAATTATGTCTAATAGAGATCCCAAGTTCACTTCAAATTTTTGGAAGGGATTATTCAAAGGAATTGGGACAAGTCTGAACTTTAGCACAACATATCACCCTGAGACAGATGGATAAACAAAGAGGAAAAATTAGGTAATAGAAGATAGGCTAAGGATGCATGTGATGGATAAGCCATCAAGATGGAAATACTATTTTCATTTGGTAGAGTTTGCTTACAAAAATGGATATCAAGAATGTTTAAATATGAGTCCATTTGAAGCATTTTATGGTAGAAGGTGCAACACACCTATGATTTGGGATAACCCAACAGACCGCACAGTAGTTGGGCCATATCTACTCCGGGAAATGGAAGAGAAGATGGTGAAGATAAGGTAGAATTTAAGAGTTTCCCAAGACAGGAAGAAAAGTACGTAGATAAAGGCATAACCCACAGAGAGTTTAAAGTGGGTGATCACATGTTTTTGAAAGTGAAGGCCAGACATAGTTACCTGAAGTTGGGAAAGTGTTCTAAGTTAGAAGCGCCCTATTGTGGTCCATTTGAAATCCTAGAGTGGATTTTTCTTATCACTTGTATTCTTGCATTTCCTGCATCCTTGTGTATTCATAATGTTTTCCATCTGTCATTGCTTAAAAAGTATGTACCTGATACTAATCATGTCATTGACTAGAATGTGATTCAGGTGGATCCAGAAGGTTATTTTCGAGTTCGAACGGTTTTCATATTGGACCAGAAAGTCAAGTAGCTATGGAATCAAGTCATGGAGTTGGTAAAGGTCCAATGGACGTGGTATGGTTCCGAGGATGCAACTTGGGAGCGTGAGGATGTTATGCGAGTAGAGTATCCTCATCATTTTGAAAATTTTTGAAGTTTTGTATGTATATGTGTATATAATGCACTGAGGACAATGCATAAATAAGGGGAGGGGAATCTAATATCCCTAATCCAAACCCCATTTGTAGTTTCACTTATAGGTTGGTGAATTGTTTTGGTTTTGTGTGCACGATGTAATGAACCATATAGGTTGGTGAGTCATTGGCAACAAGTGTAAATGTAATGAACATATAGGCTAGTGAGTCATTTTGTTATTGTGCACACTTGAGTAGTGCACAAGGATTGTTATCAAAGAAAAAGGTGTGAACATTCAATAGTGTTGCGCGTACCTGAGCTAGTGTGTGTGGATCATGCGTCAAAGAAGGGTGCACATATTTCATAGTGTTGCATGCACTCAAGAAAGTGTGTGGGAATCATTGTAATATGTGTGTGTGTGTGTGTGTGTGTGTGTGTGTTTTGAGGCTGGAGATCCTATGTGACTATTGGGCTGGTAAGCTGGGACACAAATAGGTCAGTGCATCTATTCATGTAAAGTGTATCACACTCAAGTTAATAATAAAATAACATCGTTGCACGCAAACAAACCAGACAAAAATGGATGGGGGGTTGAACTCCACCGAAAAATGGAAAAGGGGGGAATATTTTAATAATATTCTGAAAAGTGTAATTTACAGATATATTATTTATCCTAAGTAAGTTCCCAAGGGATGGGAACGTGTCACCAAGTGGCTAAGGTTAGCTCTGAAGGTGACAAGTGTCCAGTTGAAGGCATGCAATATATATTGTTTCCCTTAGTGTGTTTTGGGTATTATGATGATTATTCGGGGAATGATTATTCATGTTTCAGGATCTCATGAACAGAAGGGGGTCAGACTGTATGGAAAATATGATTATTACCTTATATGCACGAAGAATCTTGTAAGGAATTGTGGTGTTGTAATTATGATAATGGATTAACCCTGTGCTTGGAAAAAGCTTGGATGATTGAAGAAGTGGGTTGTCAGGCCTGTAGGTTGTCGAAGAAGTAGGTTGGCAGGCCCGTAGTTTGTCCAAAAGGAAAGTTTTCATGCCCATGAGTAATCTGTCCAAGTGAGATATCGGTTGGGAATTGTTCCTTATTGCACTAGGCATTAATTGCAATGCTCTCGTACTTCCTGGTTTGGATTGTTGTTGAAGCCCTGGAAGGGAAGTGGGTTAGCCGAAGGACTGTTGAGAAAAGAAGAAACACACTTCCTAGGGTGGGACATGGATGTGGGGAATGAGGGGTTGTAGACTAGATGCATCAGTTGGCACCTTGGACTGAAAATTTTCATTGATTGTTAGATCATAGATTGGCACTAGAATTTCTTTTCTCTGGTAGAGTTTAAGCCCCAGCTCAGGGATGACATGTTGTTGAAATATTATGAGCAACAAAGTCTATGGTTGGGAGGAATGTTTGATTCATGTACATAGTTGGTGTCTTTTCTAAAAGATAATTGTTATTGTGTACTTGTCTATTTACTGCATGTTCATTTACTTACATTGGTTATGGTCTACCTCTTGTATGATAATGCATATGAATAATGGTTGTTATTTTGTTTAATGTTGTTTATTCATATAAGTATAATGTGGCTATTCAGTTTAATAGTTTTACATGTTGCGTACATTAGTTGATAAGCAATTTATGTTAAGATAATCATGATAAATGGTCAAGAGCTTCGTGAGTGAGGCTAGGAATACCATGCACGTATAAAGTGGTATGCATGCCCAAATGCATGGATTTGTTGTGTGGGTAGGAAGTAGTCTGCGCATGCAGGGAAAGCAGGACTTGCCAGGGAAATGGATATGGTTATGCGCATGGTGGTATTTGAGTGCTCTGTAGTAGTATGTACGTAGTAGTGTTCACATGTTCAGAGTGGGTTATATGCACAGTAATGTTTGTGTGATCAACATGTTGGTGCGTACAGTTTTATTTTGTGTACTTATGTTGCTATAATCTATTTAATCATGAAGGAGTGTGGTGTGACGCGAACCAGTTTGGCTTGCACACATTTTCTCAAGTGTTTCTACGCAGTTTAATGTTAATTGCGCACTAGAATTTTTAATGTATCACTACTTAACAATAAGTTGGGTAACATTACATTATAGTATTAGAGTTGAATTTGGAAGGATTGTGTGACATGGCCCGACCAGGAAAGTTGGGGACATTACAGGTTCCCTAATGCCTAAACCTCCGTGATTTTTGTCGCTAGTTACTTGGTTCCATTTGACCAAATGGAATTGTTTTTGGGTTGTTTTCCCTCCTTGCCAAAGGAAGGTTTGTATTCTTTTGGCCATTTGGTTGGTGATGCACTTAGGGAAAAGAAGTGTCGAGATTTGGTATATTTGTATCGTTGATAAGAAAACTTTGATTAAAATTACTCGGGCCGCTGGATTTAGCAATTGAGTGCCCCAGTGGGTTAGTCTATTGCTGATTTTTTCTAGGATTTGTTGTCAACCCTATGAATAGGACGATTTGAGGAATATTGGGATACCTAAATACTTGAAGGAGGACCAATTTTCAGCTATAGAGAACTGGAAAACTTGAGCTATGACTCTCAAAGTCCGAGGTGAAGCATTCCAGCCAAAGACTTGGCACTTTCAATTGTTAACTTCTTCTTCTGAGGAATCGAGGAAAGAATCCAAGATGCATTTAAACCAGGAAGAAATGGTTGTTGAAGCGCCCCCCAAAAAAGTGTATCGTCTGCAAATTGTGAGTGGTTCATATTATCACCGGGGAGATTCGCAATATCCCGGGGAGATTCCCAATATCACCCTCTTGCTCTAACTTTTTATTGAGTGCTTCATCTACAACGATGAACAAAAGAGGTAAGAGAGGTAATCCTTGGCGAAGGCCTATACTAGCTTGAAAGAAAGTTGAATGTTTGTCGTTTACCAAGGGGTTGATCCATGGGTTGTTGATACAGGCTGAGATCCATCTTATGAAATTTGGGCTAAATCCAAAGTGTTCCACAACCTAAAATAGAAAAGAGTGTCTGACACGTTCAAAATCATTTTCCATATCTAATTTAACTACCATACCTTTGCCTTTGGCGTGATAGCTTGTGTGGATCACCTCTTGAACAAGAACTATATTGTCCATAATTTTTTGATCCTGCATGAAGTCACCTTGGTTTGGGGAGATAAGCTTTGGGAGGAATTTTTCAAGCGAGTGGCTATGATTTTGGTAAGTATTTTATAGGAGGAGTTGCACATGGATATTTTTTGAAATTGAGAGAAGGAGGTAGGATTTATTTCTTTGGGGATGAGAGAGAGGAAAGAGGAATTTGTGTTCCTTCCTATCCTTAAGGAATGGTGGAAATATCAAAGTATATTTTTTAGATAATATTTGATGGTGTCCCAAAAGAAGAAATAAAAGGACATGGAGAAGTCATTTGGATCGGGTGCTTTATCAGGTATAAGACTCCAAATTGCTTGTGATATTTCAGATTCAGAGATCAGTTTCATGAGATATAAGTTCTCTTCCCTTGTAACCAGATTTGGAATGTGCTCAAGCATGGAGTGTATGCTTGAAGGCTCTGCATCTTCTCTCTATGAGTAGAGGAAAGCATAGTAAATATCGGTAGTCGCTTGTTGAGATCAATTCCCACTTCTGAAATTTCCCTCCCCTTTTCTATTTTCCCAACTTCTTTTGTCCATTTATTTTCCCTCTTCTATACTTACCCCCACTCCGCTTCTCTTTTTGACCATCTCTTCTACCTTTCTTGTTATTATACTTAGTCGCATTTCAAAATCGGTGGGTTGGCATACTTGTGGGTCCTCACCTCCATCCATATTCCCATATCATGAGTCCGACTGACTGCTATGTTATTATGTACTTAATAGTTTTTTTAATATCGTTTTTGCGGGTTCAAGCTTTCATATTCCAAGTTCCACAATATCCATTTTGCACCAAAAGATCCACAATCTACATTATGACCGTCAGACTTATCGTGGGTACCCAGCTCCTAAATATTTCATTCCTCCTGTATCCAAGTTCGACCGACCGCTCTCAAACACTTAGCTTATTTTCTATCATTTGCAACTGTGGGTTCCCGGGTTGGCGGGTTCACAAAAGTTCCCAAATCCTAATTTCTCTCGTCTATCCCCGCCACTTTTGTTCTTTTCCCAATATTCACTTAGTATGTTTTAATGCTAATAACTCATCATGCAGGTTCCATAAAGATCGTCATTAATAAGCGAAGGGCTCGAGGAGATTTTCATTAAACCACGTTAAATCACTATTTTCTGAAGATTATATTATTGTTTTCTCTCTCAAACACTTATTTCAAATATTATCTAGTTTAAGGAACGCTCTTGTCAACCTATGGCATCGACAACTCGACAACAGTTCTGCGGTGATACTTTAAATATTTTTGGGCGTGAAGACCGGAACTTCCAGTGGTCCAGAGTGTATTATTACTATCCATCCCCTTCTTCTAAAAAAAAAGTGATCTGGACATCTGAATTTGCTCGTGCAGGGTGTGTCCCTGAGGTTTTCGACTGTGAGGAACTAGTTGCATGGTGCATTGAGAAATGCGTACCGATTCAGCGAATCATACAACTCTGGGATCGTTCCCCCATCTCTCTTTCACCGCAAATATTTCATAACATATTGAAGCTCCCTATGCCAACACTTACCTTCAAAGGAGAGGATTGAAGGGATTTACGAAAAAGGCATGAAAACGGCCTGGACCTCTTGCCTAAGTTATTGGAGAATCCCTCAGTCGTCCCAGAAGAAATTACCAGGATTCAGGTCGACTCGTTTAAAAATCTCTTTCGTGAAATTTGTTGGTTGTTTACTAGGTTGACACACCAAGAAAGCACCGCCACCATTTCTCGAATGATTCTTTATATTTTACATTTTACAGTTAAAGAGCAAGCTATTTTCGATTGGGGAAAACTGATTTCCATTAAAATCTCCTCCCAATTGTCACAGTACAAAAGGGACAAGAAATTTTTCATGGATTCTTATTTGGTGTTTGCGATAACATATTACTGTCAATTTCCAAAATTTTCTATCTATGAGAGGGTGAAATGTGAACTTGATCCAGTTACCTTCTGGTACCAAGCATTGTGGAGACACAAGGCTTCTTTACATTTTTATGAATTTTACAATGATTTCATTTAAGTTTTCAAAGGATTATTGTTTGGTAAAGATACCCCCAGAATATCTGACTAGGCAAATAAATTCTTGGATAAAAAGGCGACATTAGAGAAGATGAAAAATCATAATGTCATCAGGATTTTTCGGTTCCAAGGAAAATCCCTCTTTTCTTCCATGCCATATATATGATAATATGTTTCTCACGAAAGTAGCAAGGCATTATAATTTATGGCTGCACTTTTTCCATGAGAAATGGAAAAATCAATCCATACCCTTGCCTTGGAAAATTGGAGACTTTATATTCAGGAATATAAACAAAATCGATGAGTTTGCGAACCACTTCCACAATGTGATTCTAAAATATGTTGAAAAGATAAAGGGGTTTGACCCTAACGAAATTTTCGTGGAACATATGCTGGCAGTAGGATCAACAATTCATTTATTCATATTGTTCTGAGTGAAGAAGAAGATAACAACTTAGGCGCTCCTACTCACAATGTTGGTTACTTGGAAATAGTACTTAGTACTAATAAGTTTTACAAGGAGAAAGGAAAGGGTCCCAACGAGAAGAGTGCACAGTCCCCAACTGTTACTCCTAAAAATACCACATCTCGGAGTACTACACCAGTGGCCCACCCAACCAAGAAAGTTGCCAACAATAGTTCCAGTGGAGGAGGAGAAAATAATCCCCCTTCGGGAAAAATCAAGAGTTCGCACAAGCTTCCTCTAAGAAAGAAGAGGAAAAATGTTGTGCAAGAGGAAGAAGACCACCGCATGGAAAGTGATATCAATAGTTTCTCTCTTGAAGACATGGAGCTTGAGGAGGATATCGAGAAAAAATTTCCCATCATTGATAAGTTGGGAAACATGGGCCATCATAATTCATCATTAGAAACCATTGAGAATGAGACCTTCAATGAAGAAGAGTCATTTGTGTTTCAAAGCGTTGTCTTTGACAGGGAATCTAAGAAATTGATTATTGAAAAAGGTGATGTGAATAATAAGAAAGGGAAATATCGTTCATAGGTTGACCTAAGAGATAAGTGACCTAAGAGATAAGTGTCCTTCCCATATTTCTAAAATTCATAGAGCAACATGGGATGCTATGGATGACTCCATTGGTGGTCTTGAAGTGGAAAACACAAAGTTGAAAGAAAGGATCAAGGAACTGGAATACGCCTTAAAGCCTCTTCCACTTCTTGCCAGTCCTTTGACAATAATCAGACCCACCACACCCACTGCTAAATTGAAAGGATCTTCAAGCCTACTTACATCAGCCAGGAGCTATGTGGAAATAAATATTAAGAAAAGAATGGCATTGATCACAGAGGCAAGGGAAATTTTGAAAAACATGGTTTCTTTTGGCTCGAGGGCGCATGCCTTCCATGAGTATTTGAAATCCGGCCTAAAGAATGAAGAAGTTTTTTACCTTCATGTTGTACTACCCTTTGGAAAAACAAATTCCAACATGACAGAACTAAGGAGAAGAGAGGAGGATATGCCCTCTCCAAGTCGGATAAAACAATTGAACATGTGTTGAAAAGAAAAGATAAAAAAACTTGAATAATATTGTTCAAGCGTGTAGCCAAGCTATATCAAGGAGGGAAGGACTATTGAAAAGGATCACAGAGGTAGATCTAGTCAGAAGCACTAACGAAGTCCAATACCCCAAATTAATCCTCAACTTTTTGTTCCTAACAAAGCAACAATTTGACGAACAAGTTGAGATTTTTAAAGGGTTGTCAGTTGAAAATTTTTATGGTATACTTGAATATGACGAGGACGACATAGAAAATTGGCCAGTGGATGACTCCGTGAAAAATCAGGACATTGAAGAAGCATTGCACGGTATTTCCATTGATTTACGAAACTTAGAGGGCGAGTTGTTCAACATCAAAATCTGGCATGAGATCAACATGGCACCAATAAAAAATTATATTGAAGAATGGTTTAAGAAAGCAATTGATAAATTGACCAGTGAGGGGCAAGAAACAGTTTAGATGGTTCATGCAATCATTAATCAAGACAATAAAAGGACGTCAACAAGCAAGTGAAGATAGTAGAGATACCATCATAGTAATTTTACGTTGATCACATCTTTCTTTCTTTATCAGTTCCTTCATTCAGTTATTCCACCTATTTCACTAGAAAGGTTTAACCTAAGTCTGATAACTTCTCATTTTCTTCTTTCCAGGTCTTGTTGTTCTACCTTCGCCCACCATCCTCCTTCTACGAGCTTATTTCTTGTATTTATTTGCTTTATGGTCAGTGGGAGACCCAATCTCAGTCCTTAAGACAAACACATTTTAAATTTCAAATAATATGTAACAGACTATATATTTTTTAGAAATTTCAAGAGAGCTACTTCGAGAACAATCTCAATTGTACTTTGTAACCCTGAGTTTTGAATATAAAGTATTTGAGGTTGATCTATCATTATATTTATTTGATTTTCCCATGTTCACTTTAACTCTGTTAAAGTTCTCTTATACATGTGGATCATCTTATTTTTATTTTTATGTGATCAAAAATCTTTAGTTTAACTATGATGGATGTGAGGAAATTTTGTCTACTTTGTTAAATGTGTGGAGTGTGTGATTCCTGGTCCTTTCTCGGGAACTTTCTTTAAAAGAAAAACAAAACATTTTATTTCTGGTTATTTTATATTTCTTTGATTACCACGACGGACTTCTGCAAAAGTCCCATATTCTAAAGACCTAGAGTCCCAAGAAAATCTGAAATAAAAGAGGAGTACCACCTCTATAAAAATGCAGGGAGATTTATATCCTCGTGAGGTTTTCGTTTCAGTCCTAACGGATTCAAGCGTCAACACCTCTTTAATCCCCTCAAAATCGTTAATGGTGGTTCCATCCTCCTATGTTATTTTTAGCACATTATTTTTGGATTGTCGAAGTTTAGCTTGATTATGAAAGAATTTGGTATTTTAATCACCAGCTTTGAGGCAAAGGCTTCAGGATTTCAGCCTCCAGTACCCTTCTTCCCTTTTTAATGCTTGTTGGTATTTGCATTGGAGATCTAATTCATTTTTTTGTATCTGTGAGTTTACTTCAGACACCTCTGATCTTTTTTTGTAGCTCATTCAACGTACATTTGATGATTTTTTTCTCCTCGGCCAAGGAGGAAAGACAAGCCTTGTCCCATTTCCTCAGATCTTATTTGAACATAATAATATTATGTTCCCATATGTACACTGGTGTGCCCGGAATCCAGGAATCCCAAGTTGATTGGATCAAGTCAATCACTTCTTGATGTTTGATCCATTGAGGATTAAAGTGAAAAGGGAGAGGGACGTAGTTTGGGAGGGCTTGAAGGTGGAGGGAAATCGACTTGTGATCTGAGATAAGTGGGGGGAGAAAGTATGATTTAATGGAATCATTTTGATGTGGACTAAAAAATGGTCTAGGCTTGCTGGTATGTGCCCAAATCCAATGTGCATGTTGGTCCAAGTAAACCCATTGGTTGTGGTGGGATATCTAGAAGGTCTCAATCATGAATAAGCTCTTCCAATGAATCTTTGGAAGGGTCTCTGCCAAAAATCCCCCCTCTTTTTTCTTCACTATTATGAATGATATTAAGGTCACCTGCAATGATACTATTGCTAGAGTAGTCTAAATTCCTTATACTTAGAAGAGAATTCCAACACTTTATTTTCTCTCCAGGGTTATTTAGCATATATACATTGAAAATTGCATAACAAATATTGTTTCACTTATGTTTTATCCTAGTAAAGATCCAATGTTGGGTATGACGTTGAAATTACATACTTATCTCATCCTCATCCCATAAAGTGCAATGGGCATTAGAGGCTCCTCATGCAACAAGGGCCATGTGGTTACTGGTGCGCTAAAATATTTTTCATTATTTTGAGACTTCTTCGAAACTCATCTTAGTCTCCTGAATGAGGAGTATATTAGGTTTCTTATATTTGACCAGATATTTGACATCCAAGGTCTTGGGTACGTTGCCTAAACCCCTACAGTTCTAGGAGACCAAGATCATTATTTCATAGGATTGGAGTTGGCACCCACTTTATTTTTTGCACCTCCACTTGGTTTTTTTATGTGCTTCAAGCTCATTCCAACCATGATTGGCAGTATTTGTTGTGATCCCAAGAGAATCTCCTCATTTTCTTGCTCTTCCCTGACATTCTGGGATGATCGTCTACAAGATTTGTGCAGTTGGATCTCCTTTGAAGCTCGATCATCCTATCCTTCTTCACCTAGAATTTCCATCTCTGATTTATAGTGTGCCTCTGAGAAGGTGATTTCGATATCTTTGAAAGATTTGGTATCTTCCATTCTAGGATATTGCGAATCAATCCCCTCCAACCCCGAAATTTCGAAGACCACCCATTTTTCCTCTCTCTACTTTTGGCTTACTAGATTCTTCGCATGTGACTAAGGAACATATTAGACTGAAGGTGGCTCCTTTTTTTTTTTCCTAATGTTGCATTGAGATGGAATGCCTTCTACCTCTAAGTCCGCTAACTAAGATAGGGACACAAAATTGTTTTGGGAGGCAAACGACCCAGATTTTCGAGGGTTTTTAGCAGCTTTTGTGGGAGATTTTGAGCCATCATTTGAAGGTTAGGATGAGGATGAGGGGGGCCTATTTCCATCATTTCCAAACTTTTGAAAGACTACTTTCCATTAATCTTCTTTCCCGATGCCAGCTAGCATTGGATTTGGCTTCTTACAGTTTCTCACAAAATGTCGATACTCATGACATATCTTGCATTTGAATGGAAGTTGCTTGTATTCAAGTTGGTGGGTGTGCTACCAATTTTCTAGGGATATTACCATTACTTCAGGTATTCCTTTCTGTAGGTCAACTTTAACACAAATTATTTCACAATAGAAAATATTCTCCTTTGGCTCAGCTCGATCGATGTAACGACCAATGGAGTTTCCAATCAATCGAAAGGTGCCATCATTCCAGCAGTGAAGGTTTCTCCAGGATGAAATATGGTGTCCATTTGTTTAAATGCATTCCTATGGAACCCAAGAAATAAGGTCCACTTCTGAATATTATATCTGTGTCTTCTTTGTTTTCAAAGAGGAAATTAAAAAATCCTTAACCACAGAAATAATGGGATATTGAACCTTTGATGAGAGGCTTCCAATTATTCTCTATCCAAATAGAAATTGTCTTAGAATATCACCAAATTCATGTAAATTTTCTGATTAACCCTTGATTGGCCAAAGTTGAAACCTTCCTCCTAGATGAGGTGGGAGGGAGGGAAACTTTGGGATTTTTTGTCAGTTTCTTGATGAATTGGGTGGGTTGGGACTTCGATTATTTCACAGATGAGACCACCATATCTTGGAAGGCCCATGTGTGTTCATCTAGAGGGGGCAGGGGCCCCATCTCATCGCCATACTCTCTCACTGGGAATAGGGTTTGCATATCGGGCATGCTTGCTCAAATCACTCAACAATCTCATTCATTCATTGATAACCTTGTCAATGTGCTAGGGTATGTAGGCATTTAGCAATGACATTAAGGTGTGTTTAACAAGGTGAAGCCACATATAAATTCCTTGCAAGTTTATGTCCAAATATTGACTGAATTAATGCTAGAAGTTAAATGGTAAGCATGGAGGGATTGATGTATGAGAGCCTTGATGTGGGAGAAAATTCGATATTAAGCACCGAGACACTGTCTCAAGGTTTGTCCATGATTATTCATAATATTTTGTACATTAAATATCTCACAATGAAGTTTCAAAGTATGGTGACGACTTTCAAAGGATTTTTCCTCTGTCAGTTCACAACATGTCCAAGTCCACCTTTACCATGATAGAGAAGCTTCTTGTGTAATATTTTGGAATGCATTGGTAAGGTGGATAGAAAATCATGTGTCATAAATGACTATTGTGTGCAAAGTTATTAGATTTGGAAAAACAATGTTCCATGCGAGAGCCAAATTTTAACCTCCAAGGCTTGTTGGCATATATTTTTGCAATTTGGTTGAATTGAATATTAGAATGTCATAAGAGTTTAGATTGATGTTTATGGGGTCTACAATTGCAATGGCACTAGTAGAATTTGATTATGATCCTTACAAGTACAAGAACACAGTTAACATAATTTTTATCAACTAAGTTTTTTCATTCCACATTTTATGAAAGGAATCAAGTAGAATGTGGAATGGAGACCAATGGTTGGAAATCTTAACATCTCCTCTATGTCATGCTTCTAACAAATCTAATTTTTGACATTTAGTGAGTAGCAACATGTTTACGAAGCCAAAAAAACAATAGGGTTTGTCATCATTGATTTAATTGGGTTTTTAAGGCTATGTTAAGCAATATATTGGTTTTTTTTTTACACTAAGCACATGATGGGGATGTTTGATGAGTTTAATTCCTTAGTTATGGAAATTATTTGCTTAAGTTTGGCACAAGGACATGTGGAAATAGGCAAAGGTTTAGATGACTCACCATGGGTGTCAATGATTTGAAGGGGCCATGCAATAGTTCAACATACCCCTAAACTCAACAATCTACATAAGGGAGGTCCAATCTACATAGTATATGGTTCAACATAGTATATAGTTCAACATACCCCTAAACTAGAGACGTTTGAGCCCAAATAGTATTTGTATATGGTTTTAGTCAATGATTGAGGAAAGCAAGGCCAAAGAACTGTCCTTGGAGGCTTGTTGGCTCTCCAAGACAACAATCTAACCAAGAAAAGCTACATTGTTGACATGGGAGGCTTACTGACCTTCAAGCCAATGATTTTCTCCTTAGTTCTTGAGGTGTCCGAAATTTACTATTCCGGGTGATGGAAATGCATCAAAATGTTGTTATTTTAAACTAAAAAGGCCAAGAAAAAACCAATTGTGGACTTAGGAGGTTTTGTGGCTCTCCAAACTAGAAACTTACCCAAGGAAGGGTAAATATTTAACCTTAGAGACCAACAACCTTCCTAGGATAGCGATTTGGCCTCTTGAACCCCCAAGGCAGTGATTTGCCTCTTTCGGTAAAAGCGTTAACCTCAAGGTGTTGCCTACCATCCCAACCCATAAAATTTCCCCTTGAGTCTCCAAGCCAATGATTAGATGTGTGTAATATGGCATATGATATTTCTATTCATTACGCTCAATTACTACATTTGCATGCTAAGTTTTAGCCTCATAAAGTCAATGTTGAGCAACCATTCCTTCATTCTACACTTCTTTTTCACCATGGATGAGCTCTCTCTTTAGATTTTGGCTATAGATGAGCATTCTTCATTGGTTTTCATTGTATTTTGTAGGTCTAAGGCTATTAGGGACCATTATAACCAGTGAGCACAAGTTTTTTCCTCCCTAGATTAATGCAAAACACCCACACCCTACAATGAATGCAATTTCTCATGAAAATTTTGATTTTCAATCATTGGTTCTACATTTGGAATTCTAAAGAAGGTTTTGCTACATTTTTTTTGTTGTCATCTAGTGACATCAATTAGAATTCTTGATCAACCTCTTGACAAAGTGATTTCATCCCCGGAGCAAGGATGCAATGCCCCTTGTTTTCTAGAGTGCCATCATCAACTCATAAATCAATTTTCCTTATAATTGATCATTGACAACTTGCAAAATAGAAACAAGACCCACTGAGAAGGTGCATTAACATTTTTAATGTTTTCTAAACATCGTCGAGGAGAAAGCAACACTTTGGTATAGTCAGCCTCTATGTTTCTCATATTTTATTTTCCATGTGCAAATTGTTTCCTTCTAAATATTTTCTACATTATATTTTCATTGGTGAAGAGTTTATGTAATAAATATATCTATGGGAATTTTATTGAGAAGAAAACTATTCTAATATGTGCATATTCCTTGTTGTTAGATTGATCAATTCACCATGCCCATGATTTCCTTGCAACCTTGAACAAGATCGGGGATTGAAAGGGATAGCTTAAAAATCATGTTTTTCTAAGTATTTAATACCAACCATTTTCATCGATGATATGATTGTGCTGAGGGAGAGGAATTTTAATATATGTGTATGCCTTGCTACCCAATTAAATGATTTATCATGCATATGATTATTTTTCAAAGAGTCTAATGAAACTAATGGTTTGAAATTGATTTCAACCTTTTGGCATTGTATATTATTCTTTGTTTATTTATTTATACATCAGTAGATATGTATTCTTGTTCATTAACAGATTGATGCTAGAGCAAGATATATTCAACATGCATGTCATCGCCTGGTTTCCCCCATCATGAACTATTTAAGCTTGGATAAAATTAGTGTAGAATTTTGCATTTTGTTGAACTAAATCTTACTCATGCATGGATGGTATTCAAGTTTTGTTAATATGAGAAAGAACGATTGTAGATCATATTAGGGGAAATTCGAGGTATAAAATGGGCCTCCTAAGGAAAATAACAAAATAATAGTTAAAATAATAAAATAAGAGTTATTAATTTTCAAAGTGAAATAAAGAAAACTACTTTTTTTAATCATTTTTTCAACTTATATCCTTATAGGATTACTCAAATTTCAAGTGTCGACACTCGTTGGATGCGGAATTAAATTTTGCATTCAACAAGTACTCACTCTACATACTTTTGATAGACCCATAGTGAGATAAATTGGAAATAAATGAAAAACAAAAAAAATGTTTCTCGTGAAAACATGTTATTTTTATTTATTTATTTTTTTTTTTCTCACTGTGAGTCTATCAAAAGTATGCAGACTGGGTACTCGCTAGATGTAAAATTTAATTATGCATCCAATGAGTTCCTACACTTGAAATTTGAGTAAGTTTAAAAGGAAATAAGTCAAAAATACAATTAAAAAAAGTAGTTTTCTTCCTTTCCCTCCAAAAATATTTACCCTTATGGTTGACATCTTTTGACATCATCATCTTGAATCCTATTGATTCTTTTAAAGTAGATTTTGATAGTACATTTTTTGTTTTGAGACTCATTTTTTACCTCAAAATTCCTCTAATGTGTGCATGTGCAAATTTGTTTCTTAACTTGAATAAACGAAATGGTTTGCATTCA
>ML817798.1:112741-136667 GCA_009831015.1 Picea engelmannii | reverse complement strand
GTATATTTATGGCAACCACCTCTTACTCTCTAGCCTATAGACGACTTGAGGATTGTCGTGGACTTATCTCACATAATATGTATGACCATATGAGAGTTGTATGGCATTGTTTCTCTCCATACTTACTTATTGACAGATGCATGACATTGTGTATGAATTATGTTATCCATTGGACTTTACATGTAAACATATGATGGCCATCTGGTCTCCCTTCTTCACACTTTTATCGATGTTCTATACTTCATTCTTGGGTTATGATGTATGATGATTCTACTCAACATATGGATGACTTTTAGATGGTAAAAGAGCATAATGTAAAAGAATAACATAAAAAATTATCACGTAGAGCATGACGTGGAAGAGCATAATGTGAAGGGGCATAACGTGAAGGGGTATGATGTAAAAGAGAATGGCGTGAAGAGGCAACGATCATGACTATTCAAAAGAGGTGTGATGTAAAGGTTATAAATAAAAGAAAAATTACTTCATTGGATGGCGATCTGAGTTCTTGTTCTCTCTATTGTAATGAATGATCATTCAATCTCCAGCGCATGAGTATCACACACACACACAAACATATAACTTTGTTCCAATTACAGTGGTTCAATATCTGATGTATTCTATATTGAATTAAAAGTATACTTTGTAAGAAAGATATGCATTCTTTTGTGTTCTCTTTATATATATATATATATATATATATATAAGTTATGAGGTTTCCTTGATATCATGCATAAATTTCCCTGCTTCCAGCGAGCATCCATAGCCCCAACGGGTTTGTATACACTTCCCACAAATTCATATGTATTAAATTTATTGGTCTCCTTTTGATAAATATATTTGAGATTTCATTTTTGTAATGGAGAATAGGAAGTGGGGTGATAATATGAAATTTACTTTGATATATTGAACCTCATGGGAAACTAAGCCTTTTATCTTAAGATTTTCCATTCTCATTGTTATTTGATTTTTTGTAAAAGGGAATTAAACTCTGAAACGACCTTGCTACAAAGTACTTTCCTAGGTAACCTTTCTTGAAAAGAATGAATTAATCATAGAAGGACATGTTGTCTTGATATAATATTGATAACAAATTTTTTTTTTCATGGAATCTGTTATCACATAAACTTGTCAGAGCCTTAGGATTTTGTGGTTTCTACCTAAGTCTCCAAATTTTTCTTGTCTCTCCTCCTTTCGCAGACCCGATCGTAAGTTTTTCCTCTGGGCTTGTAGTTTTTCTTATGTTTGCCTTTAGTCGTTTGATCGACCTATTTTTCTTTGTCGGCTTCCCTAAGAAGCATCGAACCTAAGCCTTTCTATTTTCCCTAAAGTCGATCACTTCTCTCTCTACCTCTATCGCTGATCCTTTATTTTCCCGAGCCCTCGGCCAGTCATTCAAGTAAAATATACATGCCACTGTTGTGACCACCAAGCGCAACACTTGAAGCAGCCTGATATAAACTCAAATCAAGGGAGCAAGCAAGATCATCTTTCAACGGTGGATATCCATCAGGCACATCAGATCGATGACCATCGGAAGATCAGGATCATACAATTACACCAAGTTTAGCGTCAGACAGAGGTCCAAAATCACGAGGCCAATCCTAACAATTGGTACCGGGAAGGACACATGGCGCAGGATCAACATTTTGTTGACTCACTGAGTGGAGAAGTCAAAGGGTAGAGTCATAGGACTCGCGAAACATGAAGTCACGACATGATCTGAGACATCCAATCTAGCAGGACATGTGGCATCATATTCGAACTGCGGAGGAAGTCATTTTGGGAAAGTCGATAGTGAGAGGTCTCGATAGCCCGAGTCCCAAAATGTTGATGGCCCGAGGTCCTGAAATTTCGATATGATTTGGGCCGTTCAATATAAAGGGACGCATGTCACCCGATCCGAGCGATCACAATTTCGTGACTCAAAGATTTCAGCATGGGACAAAGTGCGATTCCATGAAACGTGAAATCCCGAAACACCTGGGAATTAGGCCCATGATCACGACCTAGGGTCATGTGGAAAGTGGGGCCAAAAGAAAGGTAAGCGCCTGTCAAGAAGCAAGCAGCTGAGGTTGTTTGAGGAAATGATCACGGTCATCAAATTCAAAGTAGTTCCAATCGTCGATCTGAAATAGGCCATTTCGTGGGAATGAGCATTGGAATATTTAAAATCAAGGGGAGTGAAAACTCTCGAAATGAGAAATCCCAAGATTTCATATGGATAAGCATGAGGTCACAGCTCGTGGTCATGTGGGGAAAAGGCAAAGCAGTTGCGCAACAATCAAGGCACTCGTCTTGGTCACAGATAAGGATCGGCGTGGTCTCGAGGCACCAGAGTTGACTCTAAGGAGTTGTGAGCTTGCCTGGAACATTCATGGGTGTCAGGCCTTGCCCTGATCTCGATAAAAGTAGTTAATCAAAATGGGGAAGGTGGTTGAAACCTCGTTTCACCACATAAATGGAAAGTATGGAAAATATGACCGTGAAGGGCTGACTGTCAGTCAAAAGTTCCCATATCATGGATTTTATAGTGAATCCCATACTAATCTAATCTTGTGTTTGACAAAAGAATGTAAGTGTAGTCTGAGAGAAGAAGATGCAGAAACCAAGCCTTGAATGTGATGACCAGAGCGTGCTTCTGAAGGGAGCAGGTTTCTTTGATTATAAGTACTCAATTTTGATATTTTATTAGGGTTGATGGTTGATATAGGCTCCCTTATTGTAAAGTTTTAATGAAGCTTTGGTTCTTCAGGTTATGTATCTGTATTTGAGAATTCTTTTTTAATGTAAGTTAGCTTCTTTTCATATCTCTGTAAACATATTTGTTAGAACACTCGGGCATGGAGGATCCAGTCGAGGGTAGTTATGTGTTTGTGATGTAGGTTTGAACACAGTGACATCGCGACCAGTTTTAATCAGTTTCTATGTTGTATTTCCCCTCCAACGTTGAATGAATAGGGCATGGATGATCCAGTCGGGTTGTTTTTATTGAATTGTGATGTATGTTTGATTTCAATTCAGTGATAATTTCATTCAGTCCCCTAAAACTCTGAACCAAGAGGATCTTGCCTTCTGATGTTTTTCCTCCTTAGGTTGCTGGAAGACTGAATGTCCATAGCAGACCTCTTCACTCTCCTCAATTTATTCCCCCTACTCACCTTTACTGCAACTTACTGACTAAAGTTAGATCAAGACCTCATATACTTATGCATACCATCCAAGTTTTTTAAGTTAAAGCGATATTATCCTAAGACTGCATCCATTAGACCACCTTTAAATTTATTTCTTGTGACATACAAACTGATCGGTATCAGGCTTACCTCTGCCGCAATCCAGAGTTGACTTCTGGTGCTAACATTTCTGGTGTCGTTGTCGGGGACGAAATTGAAGATTTTCCCTGGGATTGAACGACAAAGCTTACTGGTTTTGAAGGTGCATCAAAACTTAGTACATCAAATATTGCAACTGTGCACCTGGGGACTCCATTGATGTGAATCCACTGACGACTCCACTATTTTAGCTATGGATTCTAGAGACAGACACATGAGGTCTACTCCATAGCTATCGTTAGAAACACCTAAGGATAACCTAGAGAAAATTATCAAAAAGGGAAAGGCCCTTCGAGAAAGTAATTCTACTGTTGAACCAGGTATTTCTGATGATTTTTATTATCCTCTTGTAGAAACTCCAATATCTCCTTCTCTTTTTCCTATTATACCTTATGTCGGAGTTTCTCTAAATTTAAATTTTGGGATTGTTCCTATTGAGTTCTCCCCTCCTGGTCTTGGATTGGAAGTAGAAATCTTTGCCACTCCTATATCCCCTGAAGTTGTACTTTGGTCTAGACCCCGAACCTTAGAATATTTTCTTACCCTGGGCCTTACCACTCCTCCTCCTATTAGATTTATTGATTTTGAAGAAAGGGAAACCTCTGTTCCCTCTAGCCCTATAGCCTTCTCTTCAAATCCTTCGTTGTTTTCTTTTTTTCCCAGAAGCTCAGTTCCAATATCCCATGTTCGAACCCCTTCCCCTCCTAGTTCTCATCCACCTATTATCCCTATGGAAGGTGCCAATCTCCCTAGAAACAGAATGGGTGCCATAGTGGCTGCAATATATGCCCCTCTAGTCCTAGCTCAGCCGATGAATGTACTCCATGCTAAATATTACCTAGATTACATGCCTAAATTCACTAGAGAAGAAGACATAACTGTTGAGGAGCACCTTGTCGCCTTCTACAGTTATGCAGACAATCTGAATATTGAAAATGAGCATGTCTAGATGAGATTCATTGTCCATAGCCTTGATGGTGAGGTTAGAAAATGGTTTAGGGTATTGACCCCTGGATCTATTGTTGGGATTGAATCTCTAGATGATGTTTTCTTGAGGCAGTGGGGGGATAAAAAATATTGTATGTATTATATCACAAAGTTTAGGTCACTAAAGAGAAAAGAGGGAGAATTTGTCTCTGACTTCTCCAAAATATTCAAAAAAATGTACAACAAGATCCCTACTGAGATAAAACCCACAAAATCCTCTGCCAAAGTTACTTATGCTAGTGCTTTTGACCCTAACTTTTGCATCATGTTAAGAGATAGAAGAGATACTTCCTTAGCTCATATGAAAGATGCAACCCTGGAAGTGGAGTCTAATGTATTGGCATCTAACCAAATCAAGAATAAGGTTGATAGAAACATACCAAGGGGAATATCTAAAGCCTCCACCGCAGGTTCCTCTGCTCCCCCCCCCCCCCCCCCCCTCAAATGGATGAAGTTACCAAGTTAATATAATCACTTTCAACTAGAATGGAAAGATTGGAAGTAGAGGGGAAGAAGACATACAGAAATCCTCAAAATGTTGATAATAGAGGAAACTTTAGGAGGTCGACTAACAATGCTCCTCAAATTATGCAAAGGGAACAGAGGAATAGAGAGAGAGATGATCAGAAAATTCAAACCCCTCTCCAATAACCTTGTTGCTGATGAGGAAAAGGAAGAAGAAGATATTAATCTTGAAATCCATTATCTTCTTGAAGACACCTCCCCATTTCCCCATATAAATCAATATGCCTACGAGGAGTCCATCATGGAAGGCCAAATAAATGAGTTGAGTAAAGGGGAGAAGACCAATAGTAGTATCGATAAATACAACCTCAGGTCTAATAAGAAAGAAGGGAAGTCTGACATCCCTGATCAACATTCCAGAGTAGAGAAGCCTGATAAAGATGCAGCAAATAGGATCAAAGAAAATAAATCTCAAAACCCCTCACTAGTAGCTAAATATCCTATCCTAGAAGTGAGAGAAATTATGAAGCCCCCTTCCTCTTTCAACTTTGAGCATGAAATTCAGAAAATCAGAATCCATGTACCCCTTTCAGAGCTGGTCAAGCATGAAGACTTCAAAAGAAGTCTCTCTAAACTGTTGCTTCTTGAACCCCCAAATCATCCCACAGACTCAATCAATATGCAGGATGAAAAGCCAACAATTATCTTAGGTCCTATGATAGAAGACAGAGATGGTTCATCCTGTCCCTTCTATACATACCTAAATATACATGATAAGGTACTGCACAATTGTCTGATGGATTCAAGGGTGTCTCATAATCTCATTCTCAAAACTGTCATGTATGAATTGGGACTAGAAGTCAGAAAGGCTTACCATGACTTGTATTCCTTTGAATCTAGGAAAGTGCAATGTCTTGGGACATCAAAGATCTGGTTGTGAATTTGTTTCAACTACCCATGAAAAGTGTGGTCATGGACATTGTGGTGGTTAATGTCCCTTACAAGTTCGGCATGTTGTTGTCAAGATCTTGGATAAAAAGACTTGGAGGAACATTGCAAATGGACCTTACATATGCCATCATACCTATGTTTGGGGGGGATCATAGGAGACTGTACAGGGAAGCTCAGTTGGCCTACATTATTAGTGATGAAGTAGACCCCACCAACCATCCTATCTTCTCACTTGACACTGAGTTGGGGTCTCGTTTATTGTAGCTCACTAATGCTCTCGGGCCTCCTTTAAAACTCAAAATGCAACCCATGGTTTTCCATGAAGTTTCTTTCTCCACCACCTCTGTTTGGAAAATGTTCTTAGATAGAGCCTCCTCTAAGGATGTTGTTGGTGTTGGAGTGGTATTTGTTTCACCCTCTTAAGAGACGGTATCCATGTCCTACAAACTAGAATTTGAAGTTACCAATAATGTGGCAGAGTATGAAGCTCTTGTTTTGGGATTAAGGGCTGCAAAAGACATGGGGATCAAGGAAATATTTGTGTTTGGGGATGCAAAATTGATTGTTAATCATATTATAAATATTTATCAAGCTAAGAATCCCAGACTCAAAACTTATAGAAATGAGGTGTGGGACATGATTGACAATTTTTTCCTCTCTTTTAACATTTCATTCATTCCGAGGGTGGAAAACACAGTGGTTGATTCTTTGGTTGTTTCAATGAGAATATTTAGATTTCTTCTTCCACCCAAGCTCATGTATGATATAGAAGTAAAATATGGGTCCTCTATACCCGACAATGTCAAGCATTGGAAGGTGTTTGAGGATGATCTTGAGATCAAAAGATTCCCAGAAACTATTGATGAGTTTTCTGCATTACACATCGATCAAGACCAGGATTCTGCAAATAGCCCCCATGCTAATGGATTTTCGTATAAAATTGTTGATCATCATATTGTGAAATTACCAAGTAATCACATTCCAAAGGGACTAGTTCCTTTGGAAATACTATTCGATAGTAATGATGTGGCATTAAAATCTAAGAGGCCAATTGATGATGCTGGCATGGATGAATGCAATATTGGCACAGACCAGGATCCAAAATTTCTCAGGTTGTCAAACAGCCTGTCGAAGGAGTAGAGGGCCAAGTATGCTGAGTTATTAAAGGAATCCGCTGATGTGTTTTCTTGGGCCCATAAATACCTCAGAACATATGACACCAGCGTCATCGATCATAAGATCCCGTTGAAGGAGGAGGCCAAACCATTTAGGCAGAAATTAAGACAAATGAATCATATGTTGTTGCCTATTATGGAAAGGGAGGTAAATAAACTATTGGACGCCCAAATCATTGTCTCATTGAGATATTTTGAATGGGTTTCCAACCTGGTCCCAGTGAGGAAAAAGAACAGAGAAATTAGACTCTGTGTCGATTTCAAAACCTGAATAAAAGCTCCAAAAGGGAAAATTACCCTTTGCCAAAGATGGAACGCATATTGCAAAGGGTGACAGGTGCATCCTGGATTTCCATGATTGATGGATTTTCTGGCGACAATCAGATCTTTGTCCTGCCTGAGGACAGAGATAAAACAACCTTCACCAATCCTTGGGGCACATTCATGTATGCCAAAATGCCCTTTGGATTGATGAATGTGGGGGCCACCTTCCAATGAGCCATGGATTGCCTTCATTGGAGAAAGGGATAAATTTGTGGTCATCTATCTGGACGACATAACTATGTTTTCCATATCTGATAAAGAACATTACTGCCATCTAAGAAGGGTCTTCTTGAAATGCAGAAGGTTTGGTCTCTCCCTTAATCCCGAGAAGTATTTATTTTCCATGAAAGAGGGAAAATTGTTGGGGCACATAATATAAGCTGAGGGGGTCAGGATTGATCCCAGTAGGGTAGAAGCAATCCAAACCTTCTCACTCCCGAGATCCAGGAAATAGGTCCAGTCTTTCTTGGGGAAAGTTAATTTTCTGAGGAGGTTTGTTTCCAATTTTGTTGAATTGGTGAAGCATATCACATCCATGCTCAGAAAGGGAAATGAAGTAAAATGGACTACTGATCCCAAAGAATCCTTCAACCAAATCAAAAAATCATTGGTTGAAGAACCTATGTTGATCAGTCCTGATTATTCCAAGGATTTCCTGATTTTTTCCTTTGTTTCATTTGATACCGTGGCAGTTTTTTTATTGCAGAAGAATAATGAAGGGATGGACCAGCCTATTTCCTTTTTCAGCAGAGCACTTAGAGACGCAGAGATCAGGTATGACATCATGGATAAATAGGCCTATGCCTTGGTGAAATCTCTCAAAGCTTTCATATTCTATGTTTTGCATTTGAAGACCATTTCATATGTTCCTTTGGCTTATGTGAAGGAAATTCTCATGCATCCTAACATAGATGGGAGAAGAATCAAGTGGATTGCCAAAATCCTTGAATTTGATCTGGAAATGAAACCCACCAAACTAGTCAAAGTCCAGGGTTTATCCAAGTTTTTGGTTGAATCTAATTGTAAAGATCTGGGGGTTAACTTCATCAACACTTGCTCAGAAAATAAGTAGGCTGAAGTGTCTAATAAAATTCCTTAGGATCGCTTTCCATTGGCAGAATGTATGTGTTATAAAGACATTATATATTTTCTACAAGAAATAAGACCCCCTAATAGTATGGGAAAAAGAAAGGCAAGAGATTTAAAGATCAAAGCAATTAGATATTGCCTTATTGACCAGGTCTTGTATTGGAAAGACCCTTTAGGAGTGCTTATGAGATGTTTAGACCCACGGGAGGCTCAAAAAATTATATTTGATTTCCATGACAGCCTATGTGGGGGACATCATTTCTGGAAAACCACAGCCTACAAAATTCCTAGGGTTGGGTATTATTTGCCTACTATATTCATTGTTGTCTATGCAAAAATTAGGGCATGTATCAAATGTCAGAAATTCTCTGGAAAGAAGCAGCTCAAGTGTTTTCCATTGAAACCTGTACTAGCTTCAGGACCCTTTCAGCAGTGGGGCCTAGACTTTATTGGGGAAATTCATCATGCTTCAAGCGGTCAGCACAGGTGGATCCTAACTGCAACAAATTATTTCACCAAGTGGATAGAAGCTATACCCACAAGGAGTGCTTCTCACAAGCTGATCATTGGTTTTCTTGAAGATATTATAGCAAGGTTTGGTTTTCTGAACAAGATCGTCACTGATAATGCTGCATCCTTCAAAGCTAAACCATTGATCAAGTTTTGTGAGAAAATCGAAATTTCATTGATCCACTCTACCCCTTACTATCCTCAAGGCAATGGAATAGCAGAGTCCTCTAACAAAAGCCTGATAAAGATCATCAAAAGACTATTAGAGGACAATAGGAAAGCATGGGATTCAAAGCTAAAATTTTCTCTATGGGTTGATAGAGTGAAAACAAAGTGGTCCCTAGGCATCTCTCCTTTCCAACTTGTATATGGGACTGAAGCAGTTTTTCCTTCTCATCTCGCCTTGCTAGTGGAAAATTTATTCCAAGATTGTCGAGAATAGTCTAATGACATTATCAGGAGGATACATCAGCTAGTAGAGGTATAGTAGACTAGAGAGCAGATGATGAACAAAGCACATGACAATCAGCGAAGGATCAAGGAGGCTTTTGACAGGAAATTAAGAAAAGAGGATTTCCAGCTGGGAGATCTCGTGCTCAAATGGGATTTACCCAGACAGGACAAGGGAAAGCATGGTAAATTTGAATCTCTTTGGATCAATAACTTCAATATTTATGAGGTATTGCAAAACAACACTTACAGGTTGCAGAATTTTGAGGGTGATGAAGTTTTTGGTGGCCCAGTGAATGGGCACTTCCTAAAAAAAAAATTTGTTTAAAGCTGCAATCGGCATCCCACCATTGTAAATATCGTTCTTGTTTTATGTTTATTTTGTTTTTAGTAGGAGACTCCATAACCCAAAGAAAAGACACTGGAGTTGCGTGTTCTTGGCGGATCGTAGGGAGCATGCCATCCCCTTATGGAGCCAAATGTTATCAAATTTTTCCTATCTCTCCTCCTTTTGCAGACCCGATCATAAGTTTTTCCTCTCGGCTTGTAGTTTTTCTTTTATTTTCCTTCAACCATTTGATCGACCTGTTTTTCCTTGTCGTCTTCCCTGAGAAGCATCGACCCTAATAAATTTTTTTTCCCTAAATTCGATCACTTCTCTCTCTACCTCTGTCGTTGATCCTTTGTTTTCCTGAGCCCTCAACCAGTCATTCAAGTAAACTGTATAGGCCGCAGTTGTGAGAACCAAGCGCAACACTTGAAGCAGTCTGATATAAACTCAAATCAAGTGAGGGAGAAAGATCATATTTCAACGGCAGAGATCCATCAGGCAGAGATGATCAACGGCCATCGCGTGATTGGGATCATATAGTTACACCAATATTAGCGTCAAATGGAGGTTTGAAATCACCAGGCCAATCCTAGTTGTTGGTACCGGGAAGGACACATAGCGCAGGAGCAACGTTTCACTGAATTGCATAGTGGAGCAGTCAAAGGGAAGAATCATAGGACTCATGAAATGTGAAGTCACGATATGATCTTATTCATCCAATCCAGCAGGACGCGTGGCAACATATCTGAACTGCAGAGGAAGTCATTTTGGGAAAGTCGATAGTGAGAAGTCTCGATAGCCCAAGTCTTGAAATTTCGATGGCCCGAGGTCCTGAAATGTCGATATGATCTAGGTTGTCTGAAGTAAAGGGATGTGTGTCACTTGATCCAAGTGATCGCGATTTCGCGACTCAGAGATTTCAACATGGGACAAAGTGCGATTCCGCTAAACACGAAATCCCGAAACACCTAGGAATAAGGCCCATGATCACAGCCCAGGGTCATGTGGAAAGTGGGGCCAAAAGAAAGATAAGAAACTGTCGAGCAATGAGCGGCTAAGGTTGTTCGAGGAAATGATCGTGGCCGTTAGATTCAAACTAGATCTAATCATTGATCTGAAATGGGCCATTTTGTGGGATCGAGCATCGGGATATTTGAAATCAAGGGGAGTGAAAACTCCCGAAACGAAAAATCCTGAGATTTCATATGGAGAAGAATGAGGTCACAACCCATGGTCGCGTGGGGAAAATGAAAAGGAGCTACGCAACAATCAAAGTGCTCGTCTTGGTCACAGAGAAGGATCTGCGTGGTCTCGGGCACCAAAGTTGACTCGAAGGAGTTGTGAGCTTGCCTAGAACATTCATGGGTGTCAGGCTTTGCCCTGATCCTGATAAAATTAGTTAATGAAAATGGGGAAGGTGGTTGAAACCTCGTTTCACCACATAAATGGAAAGCATGGAAAATATAGCCATGAAGGGTTGACTGTCAGCCGAAAGTTCCCCTATCATGGATTTTTTGGTGAAGCCCATACCGATATGATCTTGCGTCTCACAGAAGAATGTAAGTGTAGTCTAATAGAAGAATATGTCGATACCAAGCCTTGAATGTGATGACCAGAGCATGCTTCTGAAGGGAGCGGGTTTCTTTGAGTATAAGTACTCAGTTTTGATATTTTGTTAGGGTTGATGGTTCATATAGCCTACCGTATTGTAAATTTTTAATGAAGCTATAGTTCTTCTGGTTATGTATATGTATTTGAGACTTCTTATTTAATGTTAGTTAGCTTCTTTTCATATCTCTGTAAACAGTTGTGTTAGAACATTCGGGCATGGAGAATCCAGTCGAGGGTAGTTATGTTTTTGTGATGTAGGTTTGATCACAGTGACATTGCAACCAATTTTAATTATTTTTTGTGTTGTCTTTTCCCTCCAACGTTGAATGACTCAAAAATGGATGATCCATTCGATTTGTTGTTATTGAATTGTGATGTATGTTTGATTTTAATTCAGTGATAATTTCATCCAGTCCCCTGAAACTCTGAACCAAGAGGATCTTGCCTTCTGATTTTTTTCCTCCTTAGGTTGTTGGAAGACCAGACGTCCATAGAAGACCTCTTCACTCTCCTAAAGTTATTTCCCCTACTCACATTTATTACAACTTACTGACTGAATTTAGATAAAGACCTCATCTACTTATGCATACTAGCCCATTTTTCTGAGTTAAAGGGATATTATCTTGAGACTGCATCCATTAGACCACGTTTAAATTTATTTATTGTGACATACAAACTGATGGGTATCGAGCTTACCTATGTCGCAATCCAGAGGTGACTTTTGGTGCTAACAGAATCTAAACGTGATTCTCTACTATGCATAAACAAGAGATATAAGTAATAAACAACATGTCTATCATTGTTATAGACAAACAGAAAAACCTGAAACAAAATAAATCAGTCAAACAAAAGATAAAAAATAAAAGCAAACAACAAATAAAAGTGAATATTTACAACAGGTATTTACATATTTACAAGAGGATGAATTTTACATAAAAGCAAATCAGAAACAAGAGTAAATAAAAATTCAATTAAAATCTAAGAAGAACAAAAAACAAATATAAAGAAGGAATAATGAAAATTTGCAAACTACCTAAGAAAAATAAACTAGAAAGCAAGGTAAAATATAAGCCATGAAAACTTGAAAACCCAATCAAGACAAAAATTATAAAAGACAACTCATCATAAGAAAAATAGCATAAAGTTAAAATGAATGTTTTCATTTATGTTGAGATAAATATTAATTATGTCTTGGTATGGAATAGATCAGGCTTTTATTCAAAAGGAAAACCTAAAATTAAGAAGGAACAGTTATGAGCAAAAGATAAAATCACATCAAGATCTCATATGCCTTGCAAATATCTTGCCTCAAAGTTAAAACTTAATTGAAAATCCTTACGGATCATCTATTTACAGATTGTAGGATATACTTTCAATAAGTTTTTATGAAACTAAAGAACAAGATGTTGAATGAAAATAGGGAAAGGTGTAGAGACTCCCTCATATAACTAAAAGCATATGAAGAATATACATATCATTATTTACACTAGTGTTACTGGGTTATGGGAACCAGTCTGTTAAACATTCTTCTTCACAAGTGTCACTAGAAATATTATTGATAAGAGAAATAGTATTACCTACTTGTAAAAAAGATTCAAGATCATCAAAAGATTCAAGAGGAATTTTATTAATACCTTCAGAAAAATAAATGGAAATAGTTACTTATTCTGAAGGATTGAAATCATTATGATTTTTAGAAAATACAAAGTAAAGGTTTATTGTATCATTAACTGTATTAGGATATGCATCATCTTGAATTATAAATTGACTTCGAGGATTGACAATACAAGGTCCTGAAAAAGGGTGAATTACTTCAATATTATTAATCTCTAAATATTCATCATAAATGATTTCATTCTCTTCCCTTATAAAAGATAGAACTGAACTAAAAAATTGATCAAATGTACATGTATGATATTCATGTTCTTTAAAATGATTTTTTTTCATTTCCTTATTTTGGTCTTGATTGAAGAAAACTTGAAAATTATTCTGATGTGTACTAGTTCCTTCATTTTCTTGAAAATGACTAAAACATGAAGGGAATAGCTCTAAAAATGAATGATTGCTACATGGAAAAGAACCATCAAACAAGTCAAAGTAAAATGCATAATGATTGTTCAAAAATATGTAATTGAAAGCTTCTTTATGAGTAAAATCATCATTATTAGTAGTTTTTGAATTTTGAGTCTTTGATCCTTTATTATCCTCTTCATCATAAATAATCAGTCTATCATAATCAGAATTAATTTCAAGAATGTAATTGATTTTGTCTAAAATATCTATTCTTTCCTGAAACCGTTTATCAACAAGTTTTGAACTATTTGTTAGAACATGTTTAATATTATCAGTAGACTCAAGTGAATCATTTGTAACATCGATTGTAGTATGTACACTTAGAAAAGAAAGATTCTCATGTTTATCAGAGTTAGTATGTATACAAGGAAGAGAACATAAGTGAATAAACCATTGAGTTAAATCTGTGTCAAAAGATTTATCATCAACATGAAATTCAAAAGTGATTAATTTGAATCTAATAAGAAAATCAATATCAGATTCACCTTCTAAGATTCGTAAGTTTTAAAGTTTCGTACATATTTCATCATAATCATAATAATCTTGAAATGTATAAATAAACTTGCTCAAATTGATCCCATGTACGTATGGAAGCAACTGGAAACGATTCACACCAGTATTTGGCCTAGCCTATAAACGTGAGAGTTAAAATTCTACACATAACAACTTCATCAATATCATATTTATTGCAATTTTTAATGAATTGAAGATCATGATCAAATGCATAAAAATTAGACTCACCATCGAACTTTATTTTTGACAAGTTTTTAACTACCTTCATTGGAGTGTTTGAAGATGATCAACTAGAGACGCAAATCCAAATAGAAAGTTTAGAAGGACCCATTTAAAAGAAATAATATTGTAAAAATAAACAGCTCCAAAAAGAATCAACTTGTCATGCCCACTCTTTGGTGGCACTCCTTCTAGCGCCAAAAATGTTGATGGCCATAATTGACCATGTTCAACATTAGGGAGATCACCCGATCAAGGTCCCAATTAGACCCTTATCCATTTGGTATGGTGATTCTGACTAGTTAAAATGGGTTCAGTTAAACTTATCTAATACTATACTAATATAAATGCATATCTTATCTAATTAACATAACCTAAACTAATTGAAACAAGGGCTCACTCAAGTCACAAAGATTCTTGCTTCTGCGAAAGAAGACTTAAAGAAATTCAATGAATTAAACTAAATGTAAATGCATCCTAGTCTAAATGAAGACAACAAAATAAATATATTCTATCATTATTATGAAAATATATATACCTCTTCCCAATCAAGAGAAAGATAATGAAATATGAACGAGCATTAAACTTAGAATAAAATGGAGTTAACATATCAGAGAAATAGTTCTAGGATCTGCCACTTGTTTAAACAGATATGTACAAACAATTATCTAATAAATAGTTATCATATTTATGTTGTACATATATCTAATTCAAATGGAAATGCATTTTATCCAATAGATCATGTCAAAATAATGGAACATTCCAAATAGAATGATATTGGCCCTCGACCAAGTTTTGAGGAAACATTGGTCGGGATTGACCACCTTTTGGGACTTCGACGCAGTGATCGAGGAAGGAGAACCCAGGCAGAGCTGAGATCGCAGGATCTCACTTATTTTGTGGGCTTGTGGACCCAACAAGGGGTTCATTAGGGTTTATGTAATGGGTTATGGGATGTCGGCCCATGGGTTTACCCATGTTTAGGCCTCTTTGTAAATGTAAAAGTATAAATAAGAAGGAATGTAATGTAGAAGTAGGCGATGTAAGTAGCTAAGTACTAAGTGACTAGCTAAGTGAAAGAGGCAAATAGTTCTAAGTTTCTTTTTGCAACAGAACATGTATGTAAGGTTTTGTGCTTGATAGAGGAGTTGGCTTTGTGCCTTGACCTGATTTTGGGAAGGTGGATCTAGTGCGTGGTGCGCATATCACATGTCCAATGTGAAGCTTGGCTCTGTGGCTTAGTGCACATGAGTAGATGAATGTAAGAGATTGAAGACTAATAAAGAAGAAGAAGTCATTGGTGGACGTAGCCCCACACTGGGGTGAACCATGTATATCATGTGTTGATGGTTTGCTTTGTGTTGTAATGTTTATGCTGTGGATTTTCTTAGTGCATTAAATGTTATGAATGATAGATAGATCTATGAATTCTTAGTGCTTTGTCTATGTTGAATGTGATAGATCTAACTTCTGATGCTAAGTGTGATGTATATTTTGTTATTGTTACTGCATCGATATGTATTTAGGGTTTGAGCTATGATGTGAATAAATCTAATGAACTATTGTGTGTTGCTCCTAAGTGCTTTGCGAAGTGTTATAATCACATATTTGTGTCCCAGCTTGGTTAAAGACACTTGAGTCCTGTAATCACCCCTGCTTCTACCTTGGGTGAGACTGCATCTGCTTCGCAGGTGTTGCTGAGAGGGTCAGTATTTAGGGTTTTGTTGGTGCATTGTTGAAGTGTTGAACCATGGTTATGCCCATGTGCAAACAAATGGTTCTGTTGCTAGGACTTGAAACTATGATTTTTGGGAACTGAAGAAATAAAAGAGAAGCTTTGTGTGTAGATCTATTGTTGTAGTGTGCAGTATTCTACTTGAATTGCAAAGCTCTGTGCTAATAAAGAAACCTGATCTGAAGAAAAGAGGTAAAGCTTTGTGCCTTCATAAGAATAAGATAAGTGGAAATTTTTGTTTCGAAAGCATAAATATAGGTATGTTTGATAGATTTTGTCCTAGTCTGAAAGCTAGGGCATAGTTAGAAGAAAGAGTTGATCTGAATAAATTTGATAGAAATAGAGAAATATATGTTATTCCTATGCATAGAAAGAATTTTTGGACTAATAATTGGATGTAGGAACCTAGAAAGAATTTTTGCAGATTGCAAGTCCAGCACTGTGATCCTAGTGAACAGTCTAGAAGAAGTTGAGGAACATACAAGAGGAAGAGAGGATTGACATTATGTTATAATTGCAGAAGACCGGGACATCTTGCTAAGGAATGCCCTGGTGCAGGTCCTATTTGTCTTTATTGTAAAATGGTTGGTCATGAAGTTGAGGATTTCCCAAGAATGATTTCTAAAGTTGAACAAATGAGTATGAGTCAAGAGAATAAAATCATGTTAGAAGATCAAAAAAAGAAAGGATCAGAGGAAGTTCAGACTACATTAGAACAGTTAAAAGAAGTAATGAATGATCACAAAGATGTCAGTTTACCAGAGATCTTGAAGGTAAAACAACGCATAAGTATAAGAATAGGATACTTCAACATATACTATGTATTGGATGAGGAAACACAAGTGAATATTATGACAGAAAGCACTTGGGAAATTTTGGGGAAGCCTCCTGTGGTACCTTCATTGGGAAGGATAGGCTTGTTCAAAGGAAATATGGTAACCCTATGTGGAAGAGTTACTAATGTTCATGTTATCATCCATGCAACATCGACAGAAGATGAATTTGAAGTTATTAGGTTTGTTGAGAACAGCACTCCTTTTCCACTTTTGTTAGGAATGACTTAGATAGAGAAGGATCAGACCAGAAGGAAAGAAGAGGAAGAAGCTACAGAAAATAAAAATCAAGAACTAAGGGATTTCATAGCTAGAAGAATAGATCAACTGATGGAAGAACGAGAAGTTGGGTCGAAGCAGTAGAACGCAAGAGAATTAGTTGTCAAGGTTGAAAGAACACAAGAAGGTTTGAAGGACCTATCCATGAAAGAAATAAGAATACCCACCCTATAGTTAATGAGAGAAGAGGTATTACCTTTCAACCCTTTGAAAGAACATCGGCACTATGAAGTCACTATGCTAAAAAAAGATAAGAATGTAAATAGGAATCCAGAGACTCGGATCACAGGAAAGAAAGCAAGGAAGCTCAGTAAGAAGAAAGCCAAGTTAGAAAAGTTATAGGAAGTTCCAGAGAATACTTCAGAGAAGGCAGGCTTGCGGCCCTTGAACCTCGCCAGAACAACAGAACCATGCAGAATGGGACTTCGCCGTGGAAAATCTATATGACCATTGGAGGCACCCCGACCATTAGAATGATGCTCCGAATGGCTAGGAAATGAATTTATGGGCGACTAGACCGCATTTGGGATGTTGAGATTGTGCCATAACGGATGGATTCATATTGATTAAGGCATTCTTGCCCATTGGAGGAATTAGTTGGGACACTTTCTTATTAAACCCTTCTGACACTGCGTCGGGACCACTTTGTCCCCATTTGTGATTAAGGTTGATAATAGAGAATTTATTGTGTGTCGATCTGTGATTCTAGAACCTAGACCTCACCATATTTTTCTTACCCCATTATTCGTTCTCCTACCCCAACTTATTTGTTCACAGTGAGAATGTCGGACGAGCGCACCAAGCTAGATAAATCTATTGAAGAAGTTATGAAGAATTTTATGGCTGATAAAGCCATGTTAGAAGGAATACAGGCATCGTCGACCAGGGGACTATAGGCTTCCCCCTTGATTGGAAGACTTTCAGGCCAAACTAACCCAGCTACTCAGAAGCGAAGTAAGCATCGCGGCAATCTGGCTAACGTGAAGCAGATCCTGTCGATCTTACATGATTGCATCCTGCCCTTGGCTGGCACATTTAACCGCGACAACATTCCACGGGACTTCAAGTAGACATTGATCACCGTGTACATATCGAAGTGGATATACGTAGAAGGAAGCTAGTTAGGACAGATCCCAGCATTGAAGAACAGTGATTTCAATCTCGGAGACAGAAAGAACTATGCGATGCTTGCGCCTCATAGATATTTGATGAAGATGACTAGAAAGAAGCATCGCATCATCTCCCAACCTTGGATAAAGGAGCTTGCGTAGTCCAAGATACTCAATGTCATGAAGATCCCTCACTTTGGTCGATATCAGGAGGTTAATGCTTGCGTTAAACGCTTCTTGTCGTGCTATCATGGAGGATACATATGGCTCAATAGGTGCATTAATGTGGATCTGTCGTTGATCCACCTGATCACAGGACTAAGCATGCAGGGACCCGACCCTCGACAGTTCTACTCAGGGAAGACCTCGGATCGTTCCTTAGAACATCACATTAAGGAGGCATATGACGAAGTAGAAAAGGGAAAGCGAGGCTACAAGGTAGCCTCTATCCAAGATGGTGCAGTACGCCTATCTTGTCATCTTATAGCTGGCAAGATCATCAAAAAGAACTGTCCCACGCATGTCACCGGGTTCATGGTGGACCTCAAAGGGAAATGTGTGGAGGGGATGCAAATGAATTAAGTGAGCTACCTCGTCAATGAGCTGGAGAAAGATTGTCGCAAAGAGCGGGATCAAGGATACGAGTTCCATTTCAGCTGGTTTCTTGTGTTAATCGAATTTGTCACTTGGAAAATGTCAGAAGGATCTGCCTTCCAGGAGATTGAACCTTTGGATCCATTAGTCACGAACTTCTCCACTCTATGGTACACAAATGACATGTCAAAGCAGTGGTAGTCGAACGCATTGTTCCATGCCTACTACCAGTTGTTGAAGGTTGCCATAGAATTGTTTCTATACATGACTCCACAAACATTGCACCAATACAGACCATTAGCTAGGTTCTGCATAGATCAGCACTTCATTTATATCACTTTGCGCAGGGATGAGAGAAAGGATCAATTACAGTCCTACTATAAGATGGTCGATGAAGATATGGAGGATATCACCAAGGAATGGTCGGCAGAGTTCCTTGTACCGATTGATGATGCAGAACACTCTGACCTCAACATTATAGGAAGTCCCTTGATCACCCGGGTTGAGCATGATGGATAGACTAGCGTGAAGAAGAAGAAGAAAAAGGAGGAAGTGTAGAGAATAGAGACCGATGAGGAGGACATCCCCTCAGAGGAAAGTGGACTTGGCTCGCCTGCAGGAGGAGGAGGAGACGAAGTAAATTAAGAAGTAGGAGGGGAGGAAGGAGAAAAACAAGGAGAAGGTGAAGTTACACCACCAAAGGAACCCCCTACTAAGATAGAAGCATGAAATAAGAGGAAGGGTTCTCCATGGAAATGCTCAGCAAGAAAGAAGACCCGCGCTAGTAAACCCCAGATGGAGGCCACCCTCACAGAAAATGATATAAGCCTAGTTTGTGGAGCGATGGAGGATGTGTCTGAGGACCTATTGCAGAGATATGGCGTGAACAAGGAGGAGAAGTATGTAAGAGTTGATAAGGAACTACATGAAATTCAGCAAGCCATTCAATTGAGCCGCACAGTATCTACTGTGCCTTCCTTGTCGGAGACTGCAGAGTTGGGAGATGAACCAGCCCAACTTCGGAAACTTGTAGATGCAATAGAGGCTCGATTTCAGCGAGTCTAAGAGGATAAAGAGAAGGCTATAGAAGCCATGAAGAAAGATAAAGAGGAGATCTTGGAGAAACTAAGAGTTGCATGGTACTATGCAACCACCTATGAAAATGAGAGAGAAGAGTTTTGAGCGATGCTCGAGGGAGACAAAGTGTAGATACAGAAGGAAAAGGACCATCTTCACGTAGAGAAAAATGCAGTCAAGGAAGTGGTGAGAAAATCACTTTGCTCTGTGTTAGGCTCGTCACAGGAGGAACATGAGGCAGTTGAGGTCCAAGTGACGAAGCTCGTTAAGGCCATCCAGCATCTTCAAGCAAAGGTAACAGAGTTGGAGCTTTAAGCAATGCCTAACACTCCATAGGAAGTGCGCGACCAGAGAGAGGAATACTCTAAGAGCGCAGTGGAAAGGATCAAAGTTCTCACCTCAGAATGCAAGCAGCTAAGCAACAGAAGTGCACAGACCTACGAATGCCTCACGAAAGATCGAGAGCTTAGGAGGTTGGAAGCACAACTACAGGAGGCGCAGCAACAGACAATGACAGTACAAGCACAGATGAAGTCACTCATTGCGGTCGAGAGAATGAAGAGATCACAAGAACATTGCGCAACCTAGTAGCAGATTAATGTCATCCAATGCAGAGTAATGGAAGTTACATAGAGGCTACAACTAGTGCAGGAGGAAGCACGCATGTTGTTTGAAGAGATCGAAGGACAAGGATCGCAACTAGACCAAGTGGTTGCGACAGTGGAACAACGCATGGAAGGGCTTGTTATAGAGAAGCTAATATAGTAGTTCATTGAGCAGGAAGCTCAGGTGAAGCAACAATTCAAAGCATCTCGAGCTAAGCTTGAGGCCTTCGAAACAACTTTCCCCATATCTGAGTGACTCGGGACGAGTCACAGGTGAGTGTTGGGGGCATGTTGGCCCTCAACCAATTTTTGAGGAAACATTGGTGAGGATTGACCACCTTTTGGGATTTAGATGTAGTGATCAAGGAAGGATCACCCAGGCAGAGCTGAGATCGTGGCATCTCACTTATTTTGCAGGCTTGTGGACCCAGCAATGGTTTCATTAGGGTTTATGTAATTGGTTATGGGATGTCGGCCCATGGTTTTACCCATGTTTAGGCCACTTTGTAAATGTAAAAGTATAAATAAGAAGGAATTCAATGTAGAAGTAGGTGATGTAAGTAGCTAAATGCTAAGTGACTAGCTAAGTGCAAGAGGAAAAAAGTTCTGAGTTTCTTTGTGCAACAGAACATGTATGTAAGCCTTTATGCTTGATAGAGGATTTGGCTATGTGACTTGACCTAATTTTTGGAAGGTTGTTTTAGTGCGTGGTGCGCAGATCACCTATCCAGTGAGAATCTTGGCTCTATGGCTTAGTGCACAAGAGCAGATGAATGTAAGAGATTGAAGACTAATAAAGAAGAAGAAGTCATTGGTGGACGTATCCCCACACTAGGGTGAACCACGTATATCATGTGTTGATGGTTTGCTTTGTGTTGTAATGTTTATGTTTTGGATTTTCTTAGTGCATTGAATGTTATGAATGGTAGATATATCTATGAATTCTTAGTGCTTTGTCTATGTTGAATGTGATATATATAAATTATGATGCTAAGTGTGATGTATATTTTTTTATTGTTACTGCATCAATCTGTATTTAGGGTTTGAGTTGTGTTATGAATAAATCTAATGAACTAATGTGTGTTGCTCCTAAGTGCTCTATGAAATGTTATAATCACATATCTGTGTCCCAGCTTGGTTATAGGCACTTGATTCATGTAAACCCCCCTGCCTCTACCTCAAGTGAGACTTCATCTTCTTCACAAATGTTGTCGAAAGGGTCGGTAGTTAGGGTTTTGTTGGTGCATTGTTGAAGTGTAACCCTGGTCTGCCCCTGTGCCAACAAATGACAAGAATAATACCAAACGAATATAGCACTAAGATGATAGATAGTTATCATGAAACTGAATGCATAAATCCTGCTCAAATGCAATATTCAACCCTAAATTCATCTATGTCCAATCATACAAGATATCTTAGTAGTGATTTAAAAACAAGCAAAAATTATTTTATTCTAACAATAATGTTGGAAAAGATAATCCATACTCATCGAGAAAGAGAATAAAAAAGGATTGAATATTCTCTTTACTAAATCCCAAAAACTAGCAACAACTCTCCAAATGGTTACAAGAATAAATAGTTCTCCCTCTATCATTTCAACAGATAGTTAATCTTCTACAAAGAAAATCCCTCTTAAAACAGTGCAAAGAGTACTTACTCTTGCAGAAAAAAAAATTCTTCTCTTTCTTCCTCTCCCCAAAATATGAATCCCTTCTACAGTATCATCCTATCCTTTTATAATAAGGCATTGAATTAACCACAAATTCTATCATTAATGATGATAATGACAACTTCCTCAAAAATAGGAAGGAAATCGTGACTAGCTATTCAAAAATCTCAAACTACAACTAAGTTTTAACAACCTTTTACAAAAATAAAATTAAAGTGTTTCTTAATAGCCTTAGGCTTCTAGTAAAAACTAACTAACATGGTCTTGACATGATTCATTCCAAATATTCGGGAACATCTTCGCTGCAGGATATTCGATGAGAACCTTCCATTGTATATCTGCATGTCAAAATAGGATCAATTAATAACAAATTTGAATTAAATAGAGTAGCTATAGAATTTTTAATTATGTAGTTGCTCTTAAAAAAGCAAAAAAAAACTAAATTGAAATCATACCTGGAAAATAAACTAACCTTCGAGAAAGATACTAATTAAAAAAAACTGGACATTTATGAGAAAGTTTCTTCAAATCTGATGTGACAAAAATATTGACTCCTGAAGAATTTATCACCATCGAATTTTCAGTGTTGATAAGCGTCACCTTTAACTCAGATATTTGTCTTTCATATTTCTCTCTTAACTGTTGATTATCTAATTCAAGTTCAACAATGTTATCTCTCAAGATTGAGACAGTGTAGCATAATACTTTTCCTTCCAATACTAGGCTTCCATTCATTTTCCTCATTCTTTTGAATGTTGACAATCGGTCAAAGCATTGGCATGATCAGCAAATGGGATACTAGATTTATAATCATCATTAGCACCTTTCTGGAGATCAAATTCATGCTTAAAATCATTTACAAGTTTTTATTTAAGATAAGACATCTTGTGTTCTCACTCATCCTGGAGATATAGCTCAATCAAGAGGAGTCAAATCACCGATTTATAGAAATAATAATGAAAAGAAATGACTAACCAAAATGACAACGCATAGGGCGACCTCAGATATTTCAAAGGCCACTTGTCACAAACCTATTTCAATGTGTAGTACATTCATGACTCTCAAATGAATGATCTCTTGGAATAACTATCACAATAATTTGATTGTCCAGGTATTTCACATTTTGATTGTAAAAATGATGTGATTGCCAAGTAATTTCAATAATGGTCAAGTAATAAAGATGATAATTATGCAAAACCATGGTGTAATATCAATGTAAAACTAAGGATTCAAATATACCCAAGCGACTTATCCATTACAAAACTTTGAAATTATAATAATACTTATGACCATTGCAACTAAACCATAGCAATTCAAGACTTTGATTATTCATCCAAATCTGATTTTGTAGCTCATATCATAAAGTGATTTCTAATAGAACCAAGAAAACAAGAACCAAAGGATAAGACTAATAACATATCAATTATTGCATCTCATTCCAATAATGAATTTGAATTATGATTATAAGCACAGTTTAAATTCATTTTATAAAAGAGAAATCCTGAAAACAAGAGCATGTTATGAAACCAACCTGTTAGTTATTGACAGATATAACGAAATTTTTCGAAATAATTTTTTTGAATTTCATGTTGGAAATCATGAAATTTAACAAAAAAATAAGAAGAATCAAGGTTAAAATCACTTTCAATACTTATCACATTAGAAGCATTAATGTCCAATGACAAAATCATAATGATGAAATATTTACATAACTACTATGCAAATTACTTCAAATCAAAGAAACTTAAATGAAATAAAAAAATAAAAATAAATAATAAAAAAAAAACTTATTATCAAAATCAGAAGGGACCAAGATTTTGTCATTCAAAAGAAAATATGGGGAGTTGTTGTTTGCCACAACACCTTCCAAGTCTGAAATTTTGACTTGTAGTACTCTGATATGACTTCTCAAACTGTTGAAAACTTCACACTCTGAACCTTCCCTGATAAAAAATTATAGCAAAAATACCAAAATGTCTTGTTTAAGACTAATTT
>ML817798.1:95150-112691 GCA_009831015.1 Picea engelmannii | reverse complement strand
GGTCTGCCCCTGTGCCAACAAATGACAAGAATAATACCAAACGAATATAGCACTAAGATGATAGATAGTTATCATGAAACTGAATGCATAAATCCTGCTCAAATGCAATATTCAACCCTAAATTCATCTATGTCCAATCATACAAGATATCTTAGTAGTGATTTAAAAACAAGCAAAAATTATTTTATTCTAACAATAATGTTGGAAAAGATAATCCATACTCATCGAGAAAGAGAATAAAAAAGGATTGAATATTCTCTTTACTAAATCCCAAAAACTAGCAACAACTCTCCAAATGGTTACAAGAATAAATAGTTCTCCCTCTATCATTTCAACAGATAGTTAATCTTCTACAAAGAAAATCCCTCTTAAAACAGTGCAAAGAGTACTTACTCTTGCAGAAAAAAAAATTCTTCTCTTTCTTCCTCTCCCCAAAATATGAATCCCTTCTACAGTATCATCCTATCCTTTTATAATAAGGCATTGAATTAACCACAAATTCTATCATTAATGATGATAATGACAACTTCCTCAAAAATAGGAAGGAAATCGTGACTAGCTATTCAAAAATCTCAAACTACAACTAAGTTTTAACAACCTTTTACAAAAATAAAATTAAAGTGTTTCTTAATAGCCTTAGGCTTCTAGTAAAAACTAACTAACATGGTCTTGACATGATTCATTCCAAATATTCGGGAACATCTTCGCTGCAGGATATTCGATGAGAACCTTCCATTGTATATCTGCATGTCAAAATAGGATCAATTAATAACAAATTTGAATTAAATAGAGTAGCTATAGAATTTTTAATTATGTAGTTGCTCTTAAAAAAGCAAAAAAAAACTAAATTGAAATCATACCTGGAAAATAAACTAACCTTCGAGAAAGATACTAATTAAAAAAAACTGGACATTTATGAGAAAGTTTCTTCAAATCTGATGTGACAAAAATATTGACTCCTGAAGAATTTATCACCATCGAATTTTCAGTGTTGATAAGCGTCACCTTTAACTCAGATATTTGTCTTTCATATTTCTCTCTTAACTGTTGATTATCTAATTCAAGTTCAACAATGTTATCTCTCAAGATTGAGACAGTGTAGCATAATACTTTTCCTTCCAATACTAGGCTTCCATTCATTTTCCTCATTCTTTTGAATGTTGACAATCGGTCAAAGCATTGGCATGATCAGCAAATGGGATACTAGATTTATAATCATCATTAGCACCTTTCTGGAGATCAAATTCATGCTTAAAATCATTTACAAGTTTTTATTTAAGATAAGACATCTTGTGTTCTCACTCATCCTGGAGATATAGCTCAATCAAGAGGAGTCAAATCACCGATTTATAGAAATAATAATGAAAAGAAATGACTAACCAAAATGACAACGCATAGGGCGACCTCAGATATTTCAAAGGCCACTTGTCACAAACCTATTTCAATGTGTAGTACATTCATGACTCTCAAATGAATGATCTCTTGGAATAACTATCACAATAATTTGATTGTCCAGGTATTTCACATTTTGATTGTAAAAATGATGTGATTGCCAAGTAATTTCAATAATGGTCAAGTAATAAAGATGATAATTATGCAAAACCATGGTGTAATATCAATGTAAAACTAAGGATTCAAATATACCCAAGCGACTTATCCATTACAAAACTTTGAAATTATAATAATACTTATGACCATTGCAACTAAACCATAGCAATTCAAGACTTTGATTATTCATCCAAATCTGATTTTGTAGCTCATATCATAAAGTGATTTCTAATAGAACCAAGAAAACAAGAACCAAAGGATAAGACTAATAACATATCAATTATTGCATCTCATTCCAATAATGAATTTGAATTATGATTATAAGCACAGTTTAAATTCATTTTATAAAAGAGAAATCCTGAAAACAAGAGCATGTTATGAAACCAACCTGTTAGTTATTGACAGATATAACGAAATTTTTCGAAATAATTTTTTTGAATTTCATGTTGGAAATCATGAAATTTAACAAAAAAATAAGAAGAATCAAGGTTAAAATCACTTTCAATACTTATCACATTAGAAGCATTAATGTCCAATGACAAAATCATAATGATGAAATATTTACATAACTACTATGCAAATTACTTCAAATCAAAGAAACTTAAATGAAATAAAAAAATAAAAATAAATAATAAAAAAAAAACTTATTATCAAAATCAGAAGGGACCAAGATTTTGTCATTCAAAAGAAAATATGGGGAGTTGTTGTTTGCCACAACACCTTCCAAGTCTGAAATTTTGACTTGTAGTACTCTGATATGACTTCTCAAACTGTTGAAAACTTCACACTCTGAACCTTCCCTGATAAAAAATTATAGCAAAAATACCAAAATGTCTTGTTTAAGACTAATTTCAGGATTAATAAATAACCCCAACATCCACGAGATATATGTCACAAATTATAATTATTAAAAAAAAAAAAAAAACATGTAAATCACTGTCTCCTTGGGATTCTAAAAATTGTTGAGTTGGAAACTTCACAGAAAAAAAAGTTATAGTGAAAACTCCAAGTTGACTCTTTTAAAACTAATTTCAGGATTAGTCACAAGCCTTATCTTCCATGGACTATATCTCTGAAATTATAGAGGACTGGAATATGCAATTTGGACCGCCTGTAATAGGATATGCCTCCTTAGTATACACAAAATTGCACTATTTGAAACCTCCTAGAAAAAATGTTATAGAGAAAATCCCAATATGACTCTTTTAAAATTGAATTTAGGATGAGTCAAAACCCTTATTTTCCACAGGCTATATCTCTGAAAGTGTAACACTCCAGAACCTAAAATTTTTACACAGGTACCTTGATATTTCTTCTAAGTAACCTCCAAATTTCACTATCTGAAGCATCCCTTGAAACAAGTTATATTGAAAATGCCAAGATGTCTTTATTGAAGAACAAAAACCCTAGGATCAATGCTCTGATACCAAATTTTATGAACCAATGTCTTGAGAAAGATAAAAAATAAATGAGTAATAATATACTTTGAGGGGGGAACCTCCATTTACAATATATTGAATGTACAATATGAGATATGATGATCCTAAGGATGGGTCTCCTTTGTATATATATAGGAAACAAAGGGTATAATTATAATGAAAGGTTGCAATGAAGAGACTCTAGCCTACATACAAATACAACATAAGAAATGTAATTATTCAATAAGGGGTTTTATACATAACATGGGTCTTTGTCTAGGGATCAACATTGCATCACTCGAGCCATATGGGTGAGATACAACACAAAAAGGGAATTACAGACCCCTTCATTGTGAAGTTCGTTGAAAGTTCAAGATTTGGTTGTTAGCAATTTACAAATTTCTCCATAGGTAAGGCCAAAGGCCATATAGTTCAACACATAGAGATCCATATCGTTCGATCTAAGAATCGTGAGATTTCAACAGTCAAATCTCTTGGAAGGGGTGTTCAGACAAGCCTTTATTGAAGGATTCTGCCAGTGCAAGATTGTAATTATGTGGACCTTCCATTTTGTTGTGAGAAAATATTGGTTGTTATCAAAATTCAAGTTGTGGATAAATCTAAAGGAGCAACATAATGTCATTTTGATCGGAGGAGTCCATAGGTGCGATCCCGCAAGCCTGTCAGGATTTCGAATTTAGGAAGTCTTAATGACTCAATATCAAATTTATTTGAGCCCAAAGTGGATATGGTCCATTATATCAAAGATATTTCAGCCATTATATCCTTCGAAAAGGTAGCTTCAAAAGAATTCGTTCGGAAATCCTGGTGGTGACATTGTGTTTCTGAAGGAGATTATCTAACTAAGGTAACTGCTAAGCATATTTGAGCCCAAAATGGATAAGGGTCATTGGATTAAAAAAATATCATCTATCAGATCTATCAGTCATGTAGTGATGGTAAATTTCATGTATTTTGGGAACCTATGGGGATCTGGACCATTGGTCAACACAATTTACCGTCATTCGATCTATCAAACGAGCATGATGCTCAAGGAGGTCTAGCAGTGGAAAAGGATGCCTCATAAGCATGATGATTCATATTCCATGTCAATAAAGGGTGTTTGATCCAGGTGGATATCGGTGGCCACCCACCTTTTCCAACTCGCTCAAAACAGTTTTTTGGCAATTTTGGAAATTTACTATTTTTAGCAGTTTTTAACTTCTGGGGTCATTTTGAGGGCCTAAATGAAGGTTTTTTGGGATCCAACTTCGCAATGATAGCCAAAGTCTCTAATAGATCCCCATAAATGAATCTCCTCTACAATACCTTTCCAAAGGGCTATCGTATGCCTGAAACGGAGATCGTATGCAAAACGTATGACCTCGGGAAGTTGATGTACTAACTTACCCAAACGGGGCCCACATGACTTTTGGCGCTTCATCTCCTAGGGTTAGGTTTTTGGATGTCTAGGGTTTTTGACATTCTTGTTTATTGTAAAAAGGCCTTCAGAGCCTCATTGTAATCATCTTCTTGTGAATAAATGCAACCATCATATCTCTTCTCAGAGATAAGCCGCCACCATTCCAGCAAGCTTGTTTTCCACTGCATTTTACAGTTTCAGCTTATTTCCTTATTGAATAGAAAACCAGTTTTACTATATCTCTATTATTCTTTGTTAAGAATATTTTAATAATTTGTATTCATTTCATTTTTCTCATAAAATATGGATCATTGGTATCAGAGTGGTCTTCTCCTTGTCGTCTTAATGCATGTCCCCAATGAGGTCAGCGTACAAAGAATTGGGTCTCGAGTTTGTTTCTCTTGAGGATAAAATCTCTCACACACCCAAGCGACCTCTCATGGCAGGAGAAAAGAAAGATGACGGGACAGGATATCCTTTCAAAATGTTGCTTTAGGAAGCCCTCACGCAACAGAGGAACGAGATGATGGATAGTTTCGTGCAAATCCTTCAGCGGCTACCAACAGGCAACGCATCTTCCTTGAGTGGAGGCACTGCCCCCTTCAAGGTACAAATCAACTTTGATATTCCTATATTTGAAGGTCAGATAGATGCATATGTTCTAGAAAAGTGGTTAAATCTACTAGAAGGATATTTTTCCATCCATAACTTTTCAAATAGAGAAAAGATTACTTTTGCACTCCTCAAAGTCGTTCCCCATGTCAACGATTGGTGGGAAACTTTCTGTGAGAAAAAGGAAACAAAGGAACCCTCATTATTTGTAGTCGTGACCACCTGGGAATCCTTTAGGGATGCTATTTAGGAATAATACTACCATGTCGGAAGTTATGACGACTTGTATACCAAATGGACCACATTGTGGCAAGAAAGAGACCAAGCAGTCCCAGAGTTCACAAATATCTTCCATACCTTGTGCACCAAGATGGGTATCACAGATTCGGAGCAACATATGGTGCTCAAGTATCGCAATGCTTTGCATATGTACATCCAGAATGAATTGTAATTTCTGGACATCTCGTCCTTGGGCGCAACCTACCGATATGTCGTCAAAATCAAGCAAAATCTCAAACAAAAGACGCGAAAATTTGGGCCTGGGAACACCTCACAGCAAAATCTAGGAAGGGGTGGCCCCAACCCAAAGAAAAAAGGACAGAGAAAAGATCAGGACAACCAGTCCAAGCCGCAAGCAAAGAAGCACACCAAAAATACAAAGAAAGATATCGGGAAGTGGTGTGAATTCCACAAGAGCCCTTGGCATAACACTGCTGACTGTCGCTCAAAGCTATCTCTTGTGGCCGAAGTGAAAGCCTTTGAATAAGATGTGAGTTTTGACTCTGAGTCAAAACTATAAAGGGGAAAATGGATCATTGAGATGGAACCTAGTGCCACCGTTGCTACCACCAAGCTCCATCCTAGTGAACCATACTAGCCAGAAGAAGGTGAGCGCCTCTTCCATTCACAGATGTGGCTAAAAGGCACCCTGTTGCACTTCATTGTTAATAGCGGTAGTAAGAAGAAACTCATCTCAGTAGAGGTCATCAAGCGGTTGGCCCTATCGAAAACACCACACCCACAACCCTACACCATTGGATGGCTCCATCAAAAAAGACATATTCACGTCAACCAACAGTGTCGACTGTCATACAGCATCAAGACCTCCAAAGAAGAGGTATTGTGTGATGTTGCTCCTCTCGAAGTTTGTAATTTTATTTTGGAACAACCCTATTTATGGAAACGTCATGTTGTATATGAGTCTAGGACTCATAGTGTTATTATTACTTTGAACAGGAAATTGTACAGGATACCTGAGGCAGCCCCTCCTAGTGATATTTCCTTGAACTCTTCCAAGCAATGCAGGAAGGTCATCTCTCAAAATGGGAAATTTTTCTTCTTTGTGATTCACTCTCAGAGTGAGCGAAAGATCGCAGCCACATCCAAGGCCTCCATGGACAATCTCTCCACACAATAGAAGCAAGTGGATAAGGTCGCCAAAGAATACTCAAATATATTCTCCTCTCCTATCAGGGTACCTCTGCACTTCTAGGTCAAGCATCCCATCGATCTGACCCCAGGTGCATTGCTACCCAATGGGCCAGTCTACCATTGCTCTCTATTAGAAAATGAGGAGCTCAAGAGGCAGATCCAAGAACTTCTCCACAAGGGGCACATACGTTCCATCTCATCACCTTGAGGGAGCCCAATCGTGTTGGTGCAAAAGAAAGACGAGACCCGACGAATCTGCATTGATTACCGGGCCATGAATAAAATAACAGTATGAAACCGATACTTGATACCCCGAATCAACGAACTCCTTGATAAACTCATGGGGGAAAAATACTTCAGTAAGATTGATCTGAAGTCTCGATACCACTAGGTCCCAATAGAACAGACAGATGTATGGAAGACTGCCTTCAAGTCAAAAGAAGGTCTTTTCGAATGGTTGGTCATGCCCTTTGGTTTGACAAATTCTCCAACAACTTTTATGAGGATGATGGATGATATCCTACAAACTTTCACCAATACTTTTGTAGTGGTGTATATGGATGACATCCTCATCTACAACAAGACTTGGGCGGAACACTTGCAGCATATTCAGCACACCGTGTGACAGCACAAACTATATGAAAGCTTGGAAAAATTCTCCTTGATCAGCATAGTGTGCAGGTGGACCTAGCCAAGATCCAGGTCATCTGTGACTAGCCTGCCCCAACCACACTCACTGAACTTCAGAGCTTCTTGGGACTCACCAATTTCTATCGTAGGTTCATGTTGGGATTCTCTCATATCACATGGGCCCTCATCCAAGTAACCAGAGGTGGTTGTAAGGAAAAATTTGTGTGGGGCATGTCCCAACAACAAGCCTTCAATGAATTGAAGAATCATTTGTGTTGATCCCCAGTACTTTCATTACCGAACCTACAATATCCCTTTGAGATCGATACAGATGCTTCAGACTATGTTATGGGTGTCGTTCTCACTCAACACAGCCACCCCGTGTCATATCATATTGAGACACTATCAGATGTTGTCTATAAGTACCCTACTTACGATAAAGAAATGTACTCCATTGTGCAAGTCTGCCGCTAGTGGAGATATTACATTATTGGGAAGGAGATAATCATCCACACTGATCACAAGCCACTATAGTTCATGCAGACCCAAGAAAAATTGCAGAATGACCGCCATCAGAAGTTGTCCACATACTTACAGTAGTTCCACCTCAACATCAGGTATAAAACAGGAAGTACCAACTGAGTTGTTGATTTCCTCAGTCGACCTCCACTTGTGGCACTCACCATGGTACTAGACTCTTGTGGCCACGAGACCTCCAGATGGTCCCACCTCTACGAGACAGACCCTGACTTCTACACTACCTACCAAATGTTGGGTGCCAACTTAGTGGTTGCTAATTTCCATATTCAAGATGGGTTGTTTTTTCATATCGGCCATCTCTACGTTCCATCAAGTGAGTGCACAAAGCTGATTTGGGAAGCTCACTATAGTCAGGTGGCAGGACAATTTGGCATCGAAAATATAGTGGCAGTGTTGCAGAAACATTTCTACTAGCCAAAACTTCAACGGGATTTCGCCAAGTATATCAGGTCCTGCACCACTTGCATTATTTCCAAACTGACCACTAAGAAATAAGGCATGTACACCCCTCTACCTAATCCTGATAGCCCATGGGAATCCATCTCAATGGACTACATGTCGGGCCTCCCATCCACCAAGAGGGGAAATGATTGTGTTTTTGTGGTTGTTGACCGCTTTTCCAAGATGGTGATTCTAGTCGCCTGCAAGAAAAACATCACAACAGAAGCCACTGCCAATGTCTTCTTTGAATGAGTATGGGTACATTTTGGGATCCCACAAACCATTATCTCAGACCGTGAATTTCAGTTCCTCAACACATTCTAGTCGAGCCTCTGGTCACTGTTGGATACCAAGCTCACCAAATCCACTGCCTTCCACCCCAAGACAGATGGCCAATTTGAGGTCGTCATCAAATGATCGTACATATCCTGTGCATGTACAATTCAAAAAAACCCCGCACATGGGATGAGAGTCTTCCCTATGTCCAGCATAGCTACAACTGAGTCCTACATATCTCAACTGGCCATAGTCCCTTTCAAGTGGGGTTGGGATTCCAACCATTGGGCCCCATGGATGATTCACTACCCCTAGTGACCACCTCGGCCAACTCGTCCCCTATGTTAGTGACCAAAATATAATGAACTTTTGAGAGCGTTTTTTATCTCTCTTTGATTGAATTTTTACTTTATTCATCCTTTTGGCCAGTGTCTTAACCTCCACTTCTCCATCAACCTATTGGTGATTACTTTTTCCCATTATCCTTTGGCTTCTTTCCCTTAACCTGCAAATAAATGGTTAGCAATATTTTCTGAAGTTTTTCATATAAATAATATTTTTCTAAACTATTTTATAGTTTACGAATTATATTATTATATATTTATTTCAAAAAAAAGGTGTGTGCTTAAATAATCTTAAGTTATCCTAGTTATCAAAGGTCAAACATATGACAAACCTCAAGTACATTTAACGAGCCAAAGCTACATGTCAAAACCTAAGCTATAAGTCTTATCTACTTGTTATACTATCCTACATGCTAGTTGTGTCTCTAATTTCTATGACAAGCCAAGCCACATGCTAACTCACAAGTCGATACAAAGCTATGAAGATCCATGAATTAAGTCATATGTCAAAGCACAAGTGTCCCTAAGCCTTATCATATATCAGATCACAATCCTAAACTTCTTCTTTAGGTTGATTCCATGAGTCAAGCACAAACTAATTCATTTGCCATGCAACACATTAAATTCTAGTGCATTAAGCCACGAGATATGTCCTATGCTTAAAGCCATGAGCCATACCACACAACGTCCAGGTCCAAGCCAGGGATTCATCCACAGTTCCAAATCACAGGTCAAACCAAGACACGAGTTAAAGGGTTAAGCGCAAATGCTAAGCTCTGGTATTAATAGGAGATGGTTAATTTTTACATTATTTCATTCCATTTGTAAAAATATTAGGGTTAGAAATAACCAAAATTTCCCTTCGCAGAAGACCCAGGAACTTGTATCAGGTATGTGCAGTAAAAACTTATTCATCAATGGAGTTTTAAGAATTGTATCCAACTACCAATTATGAATCAAGTTTTTGGTATTGGAGTAGTGGATACCCTGAATGAAAAACTTGCCTTATGCGCATTCAAAAACATTGGGTCGTGATATAGAGCTACGAGGGAAGACCACAGTTCATTTGTGGGCATGTCGACATTGTTTAAAGGCTAGATTTCTATTCTCTGTGCAGTCAGTTTTATTCAAAGGCCGGGTACAGTCTTAAGCCCCTATCATATGGCTTGCTTAGCACATTGATTCCTGATCAGGCCCTGCAGATCAGATAAGAAGATACACGTGCCATTGCAATTTTTAAACAAACTTAAGATTTTGATTACCTTGGAGAGGATCCAAAAGTGAAAGCTATTAGACAAATCTCAAATCAATATTTTCTGGCTGTGCGCAAGAGTAAATACAGTGGCAATGTGTGAGTGTAAATACAATAGCAGAAAATAACTACTCTGTACATGAAGAATTGCAGCAGTTTCAATCAGGCAAATGAAGAATGTTCTAGAGATGGTAAATTTGCAGAATCTACCACTGTAACAAAGAGAAAGACGGCCTTCACTAAGTTCTCATTTATCCATAGAGTACTTGGATAACAGAAGACATAAGACAACAACTATTCATTGACTTCTTCTGTAAAATTCAACAATTTCCAAACATGGCATTGATCCATTTTCTTATGATATTATGGCCTATTTCGTGTTCATGATTTCAATCTTTTCACTTGTTGAATGCAGAGCATTATGCCACTGTATTAGTTTTCATATTTCTAAATCATGCCTTTTCGATGGCTATTTCCGTTTGCACAGTTGTCCTTAGCCACCGAAAGCAGAGATTTCGGTGGCTTACAGGATAGAATTTTGGCTCGCAAGCCACCGAAAGCATAGAGATAGGCAGAATGATGGTATTTTCACTCAGATCAAATGTTTTCGCTGAATCATTTGAGTAAGATTCTAAATGAATGATAAATTTAAAAGAGATAGAGATCACTCTCTCTTTTAATTTTTAGAAGTCGATGCAAAGGATATAAAGGTTGAAGAGTTTTTCTATTTTTAGTTAAGATATTGCCCAACTGTCAAAGGGAAATCTCAAGTGCCTTGTCATCACCTTGAAGGTTGTTGAGCATGTCAAAGATTTCTGAAGCTACCGAGGAATTTTGAAGATCACAGATTATGATTAGGATTTGATTCCTTTGAGTTAGGATCTAATCCTATGACTTGAGAATTGTTTTGATTTTATTCTATATTTAGTATTTTTTATTCAGTTTTCCAGGAGCTGGAAACTGTTTGTATAGGCTATAAAGCCAAGAACATTTGATGCACATAGGGTTCAACTTTAGGGACTCTTGGACACATGGTACTCAAGCTTCTCATGATCATGTCAAATTAATACAACCTCTTTTGCAATTACTTGTTCAGATTTACATCTTCCTATATGTTCTATACTTGTACTTGGATGTTTAATTCATGTTCATTATGTTTGTCTAATACCAGATAGTTGTCATCCTATCTTTGTATTGATGAGTTCGATTGCAAGTATCATTTGCTTATTGTGATTATCCATTCATATATATATATATATATGTTTTATGTATGAGTCTGCTAGCATAGTAAGAATTCTCCATTGATTCAACTATTTGCAAATCCTCTAAACAGTGATAGTTAGAATCCTTGTCTATTTGGTTGTGTTTATGCATGTCTTGAGTGAGTGAGGTATGATTCAGTCATCTGACTTGATCCATCGACTGAAACATTGAGATATTAGTCAAGTTACCAGGCTTCTTCGAGCTACAACCTAGAAGGACTCCTGGAGTGATAACAAATTGGCGTCGTTGTCGGGGAACAGAGATTGAATCTTAGCTTCCTTGGGAGACGACAAGATCTAGCTTTGATGATAAACGAATTCTGGACATATTTTCGGTTGTAATCATCTATCTGGCAACTCCATGAAGGATGAATTCAGTTCCGACTCCATTGTTCTAAAATCTATTGGCGACCCCACTGGTATGAAATGAACAAGATCTCAACTAAGAGGTATGCCTTCTGTGATTTTTCAAAGATTGTTGGTTTCCCTAATCCAATAACTAGTAGAGATGAATGGGAAAGAAGCATTCCCATATTTCGAGGAGAAGAGTGGGAAAGTTCCAACTGAGCACTTGCTCGATTTTCATGAGTTTATTCATCGACTTGAAATTGTGCATGAGGATGTTCAGATCAAGCTCTTCGGGTTTTCATTAGAGGGGATTGCTCGTGATTGGTACCGGTCACTCCCTATTGCCAATATCAGCTCTTTGACAGATTTTCATGTTGCTTTCCATGTGTTTTGTAAAGACAAATTTCTAGATGATCTTCTATATCCCGAATGTTGTCATGAATTCAATTTATTGAATGAAGAACTAAACATTCATGAAGATTTTACTGCAGTAGATATTGGGGATAGCCTACAGTTTCCAAATTTACAAATCAAGGGAAGTTGTAGTAACCATGAAGAACAAAATTTTCAGGGACTGTCTCATCTCCAGCTAGACCATCAGGAAGATTCTCCTTCTCCTTATGAATATGTTGTTTCAGATTATGATGAAGAATGAGGTGATATTTTTCCAAGTCTATTTCAAGATCCTATTGTTGATAATTCTATACAAGAATATGCATCTTTATCATTAGAATATTATCTTTATGCTCCTACATTTGATCAACACAGTGATGAGGAAGAAGATTTTAAGGTTTTTGAAGACTTATTGCCTACTAAAATTTCACCTAGTTCTTCTTTTTAGTAGAGAGATAATCAAAAATGCGTGCATGCTACAATTGATGCTTTTTACGAATCTGTTGTTAAAAAGTCCAATGAAAATCCTTTTAGTTTTGATATATCCTACAAAGACATTATTGTTGGAGAGGAAATCATTTTCTATGATAAGTCAGCATATCATCATGATGGATTTAGATTACAGAGATATGGTGAAGAGGAGCAGAAAGTTTCAGATCAGCAATTGAGCTTGCATGTTTTTCCGACAGATGTCAAGAAACCTATATTCAACCTTGAGATCAATAAAGGCAGTCAGCAACAGCATTTCAGTCATTTGGGACAGTAGCAAGAAGAGGTATTTCTTTGTGGTTTTTATGATCCTGTTGTTGATTATATTGAGATTATGAGCAGCATATATGTTAAAATATTTCTGTCAAGTGAAAGTCATCTTTATCATCTCTTCAAACCACTTTCCTATTCAATGTACCTTCTTTTATTTTGGGGGTCAATATCAAGAACAGGTTCAGTGAATCATTGTCTAACATGGCTTCATTGGAAGCATGAGTTTACTTGATTAAGCATCAGTACAATGGTTAGAGTAGGAGTAGATAGAGAATAATCTCGCCATCAAGCATGAGATCCTTTTCAGTATAGTATTTTGCAGCAGGAACTTGTGTTCATCACTTTGTTAGAGTTTGAATAAGTTACAGGAGTTGGATTAGGTTTTGAAATCAGCTTTTGACACTCCATATCCCAATGGATGTGAGGCATTGCTAGGAGGTTTAAAGTTGAACATTTGTGGACAGATTGCATAGATCTATTGAGGTTATTAATGACTCCATAGCCCAATGGAATTGACACAAACACAAAATTGTGGATGATTGCAGAGAAGGCTACAAGAAAACTACACGCGGGCTATAGGTTCACAAAAAAGCAGTTGTAAAAACCAGATGACTCCATGCCCAATGCTAAAGGTGACTGGAACTACTAGGTTCTTGGAAACCTCACAGGGAGGTCTCCATCCCAGTTGGAGCCAAATGTTAGTGACCAAAATATAATGAACTTTTGAGAGCGTTTTTTATCTCTTTGTTTGAATTTTTTATTTATTCATCCGTTTGGCTAGTGTCTTAACCTCCACTTCTTCATCAACCTCCTAGTGATTACTTTTTCCCAGTATCCTTTTGATTCTTTCCCTTAACCTGTAAATAAATGGTTAGCAATAATTTCTGAAGTTTTTCATATAAATAATATTTTTCTAAACTATTTTATAGTTTATGAATTATATTATTAAATATTTATTTCAAACAAAGGGTGTGAGCTAAAATAATCTTAATTTATCCTAGTTATCAAAGGTCAAACATATGACAAACCTCAAGTACATTTAACAAGCCAAAGATACATGTCAAAACCTAAGCTATAAGTCTAATCTACTTGTTATACTATCCTACATGCTAGTTGTGTCTCTAATTTCTATGACAAGCCAAGCCACATGCTAACTCACAAGTCGATACAAAGCTATGAAGATCCATAAATTAAGTCATATGTCAAAGCACAAGTGTCCCTAAGCCTTATCGTATATCAAATCACAATCCTAAACTTCTCCTTTAGGTTGATTCCACGAGTCAAACACAAACTAATTCATTTGCCATGCAACACATCTAATTCTAGTGCATTAAGCCACTAGATATGTCCTATGCTTCAAGCCATGAGCCATACCACACGACGTCCAGGTCCAAGCCATGGATTCATCCACAGTTCCAAATCACAGGTCAAACCAAGCCACGAATTAAAGGGTTAAGTGCAAACATTGAGCTCTGATATTAATAGGAGATGGTTAATTTTTACATTATTTCATTCCATTTGTAAAAAGATTAGGGTTAGCAATAACCAGAAATTCCCTTCACAGAAGACCCAGGAACTTATATCAGGTATGTGCAGTAAAAACGTATTCATCAATGGATTTTTAAGAATCGGATCCAACTACCAATTATGAATCTGGTTTTTGGTATTGGAGTAGTGGATACCCTGAATGAAAATCTTGCCTTATGCGCATTCAAAAACATTGGGTCGTGATATAGAGCCACAAGGGAAGACCACAGTTCATTTATGGGCATGTCAACATTGTTTAAAGGATGGATTTATTTTCTCTGCACAGTCGATTTTATTCAAAGGCCAGGTACAATCTTAAGCCCCTATCATATGGATTTCTTAGCACATCGATTCTTGATCAGGCCCTACAGATCAGATAAGAAGATACCTGTGACATTGCAATTTTTAAACAAGCTTAAGATTTTGATTGCCTTGGAGAGGATCCGAAAGTGAAAGCTATCAGATAAATTTCAAATCAATCTTTCCTAGTTGTGTGCAAGAGGAAATACAATGGCAATGTGTGAATGTAAATACAATAGCAGAAAATAACTACTCTGTACATGAAGAATTGCAACAATTTCAATCAGGCAAATAAAGAATGTTCTGGAGATGGTAAATTTGCAGAAGCTACCACTGTAACAAAGAGAAAGAGGACCTTCATTAAGTTCTCAGTTATCCACAGAGTACTTGGATAACAGAATACATAAGGAAACAACTATTCATTGACTTCTTGTGTCAAATTCAACAATTGCCAAACATGACATTGATCCATTTTCTTATGATATTATGGCATGTTTCATGTTCATGATTTCAATCTTTTCACTTGCTGAATGCAGTGCATTATGCCACTGTATTATTTTTTAGATTTCTAAAGCATGCCTTTTCAGTGGCTATTTCATTTTGCACATCTGTCCTTAGCCACCAAAAGCAGAGCTTTCGGTGGCTTACAGGTTAGAATTTTGGCTCGCAAGCCACCGAAAGCATAGAGACAGGCAGAATGATGGTATTTTCGCTCAGATCAAATGTTTTCACTTTCAAATCATTTGAGGAAGATTCTAAATGAATGATAAAGTTAAAAGAGATAGAGATCACTCTCTCTTTTAAGTTTTAGAAGTCGATGCAAAGGATATAAAGGCTAAAGAGTTTTTCTATTTTTAGTTAAGATATTGCCCAGTTGTCAAAGGGAAATCTCAAGTGCCTTGTCATCACCTTGAAGGTTGTTGAGCATGTCAAATATTTCTAAAGCTACCGAGGAATGTTGAATATCACAGATTATGATTAGGATTTGATTCCTTTGAGTTAGGATCTAATCCTATGACTTGAGAACTATTTTGATTTTATTCTATATATAGTATTTTTTATCCAGTTTTCCAGGAGCTGGAAACTGTTTGTAAAGGCTATAAAGCCAAGAACATTTGATGAATATAGGGTTCAACTTTAGGGACTCTTGGACACATGGTACTCAAGCTTCTCATGATCATGTCAAATTAATACAAGCTCTTTTGCAATTACTTGTTCAGATTTACATCTTCCTGTCTGATCTATACTTGTACTTGGATGTTTAATTCATGTTCATTCTGTTTTTCTAATACCAGATAGTTGTCATCCTATCTTTGTATTGATGAGTTGAATTTCAAGTATCATTTTCTTGTTGTGATTAGCCATTCATATATATATGTTTTATGTATGAGTCTAGTAGCATAGTAAGAATTCTCCATTGATTCACCTATTTGCAAATTCTCTTAACAGTGATAGTTAGAAGCCTTGTCTAATTGGTTGTGTTTACGCATGTCTTGAGTGAGTAAAGTCTCATTCAGTCATATGAATTGATCCATCGAGTGAAACATTGAGATATTAGTTAAGTTGCCAGGCTTCTTTGAGCTACAACCTAGAAGGACTCCTAGAGTGATAACACCTTGCTCCACCAGAAACTGACAAAGACACTCGATTCATTGAGTGGATACAACACATCCACCAAAAGGTTCAGGATATTCTATATAAGTATAATTCCAAGTACAAGCAGTTCCATGATCAACATCGAGTGCCACATAAGTTCTAGGTGGGAGACAAATTTTGGTTGCACTTGCAGAAAGAACACCTTACAGGGGCCCATCAAAAGCTTCTCCCACTCTGTTATGGGTCATACACCATCACCAATGTTGTGGGTGACAATTATTTTGAGCTCAACATTCCCCCTTTCCTTGCCCTGCACCCAATCTTCAACGTGGCTCTCCTTCGGCCATATTTCCCACCATTATTGGAAACCTCAGAGATAGCAGAGCAGTTGAAACCAAAAGAGCTCAACCCTGACTGCATGTAACAGGCATCCAATTATCATATTGTAAACACATGTATCAATGGAACTCGACAGCAAAGGATCCATCTTTATCGAGTTGTCAAAGCAGGGAAGCTCCTGCACCAAGGCAAGTGGCTCACTCGGGGTCCAAATTCAGTAGAAATTTCCTCATCTGATGGGGGAACTCAATGCAATGGATACAATTTCTTCCTAAGGAGGGAGGATTGATCCAGGTGGATATCATTGGCCACCCACCTTTTTCAACTCGCTCAAAACAGTTTTCTGGCAATTTTGGCAATTTACTATTTTTAGCAGTTTTTAACTTCCGGGGCCATTTTCAGGGACTAAATGAAGGTTTTTTAGGATTGAGATTCTCAATGAAATCCCAAGTCTCGAATTGATCCCCCTAAATGAATATCCTTGATGATACCTTTCCAATGCGCTATCGTGTTGTAACATCCCGCTCTGGCGTACTTACCAAACTTATTCTTTGAGAACACTTGCCCACAAGTGATCTGGATTTTTATGATGATAAAACTTTTTCCTTCATTATGATGCGTTAAGCTATATGACATTATGTTTTACTACCTTGATGTAGACAGGTGCTGCTGACGCAGTTTCATTGAGTGTGCAGGGTTTCGGACCTTGAGGATGCAGAGGCATCGGTGGAACTCCCTTGGACTCCGGATTGAGTCAGGGAGTGGGCTATTTGAGTTGTTTCATTTACGATGATATTGTTTCGTTTTGATGATATGCTATTGATCTTATGATATGTTGTTGACATGATCTGACATGATGGTTGATGATGCATGCTGACGATAGCTTGCCGACCAGACTCACATATGGAGTAAAGGGGCCACACACCAGTTCCAGAGAGATTGAGGGAGAGGTGTGACAGCAGCCCTGCCACAGCCTATTAGCACTCCTGCCGTGGCTCGAACTGTAGGTTAACGATTACCTAGTTCGAGAGGATCCACGATGTCGTGAGGGCAGACTGCGACAGTCGCTCACGATGATTCTAAGGGGCGCGCAATAAGG
>ML817798.1:70251-83862 GCA_009831015.1 Picea engelmannii | reverse complement strand
AAAATTTAGTATGATGAGCCCAAGAGTTTAGAAGAATCCATAAGGAGGGATAAGTGTTTGTATGAACAAAACAAGGATACTTTTAAGGATGGAAATTTATGTTAAAGTGTAGAAATCTTGGTGAATCTTACTAGTCCTTAATATGCAAACTGTAAAATGTTTGGTGATATTTTTAAAATATATAAACTTTTGTAGATTTAATAAAGATTCTATAAAATTTGGTGATTTTTAAAGTAAAATAATTGTATCCTATAAATTTTGGGTGAATCATTTTAAAACAAAGGGAAATTGGAGAATATGTTTTTGCCAAAAAAAATGGAAAATTAGACCATGGGAGAAATTTAGCCCCTAAAATTTTCCCTGGCATGAAGAAAAGGAAGGCCTACCTTCCAAAAGGCCTAGGATGACAAGAAGAAAGGAAATATAGATCAAAGGAAGAAAGGGTTCAAGCCACCTTTTATTAGGAAATGTCTCAATCATATTAGCAAGGGAAACCAACTCAAAGTGAATTTAAAGAGACTGGGGAAATGGGGAAAATGCCAAGGAAACATCACATGAGTTGTTGGGGATGTGATAGAGACCACATGTACAAGGATTATCCTCACAAAGGAAATAAGATGAGGATTGTGCACAACATTGATGAAACTAATATAGTGGATGATGTGGGAAAGAGCATGCCAAGGATTTATGCATCCTTGGACAACAGATAAGAAGAATACCATTCCGACATGATTGAGATAGAAGGTATCATTTTCAATCAAGACATACTTATTTTGATTGATTTTGGAGGTAGTCATAGCTATGTAGATTTAAAGTTAGTTTAAATAATTAAATTGATTAAATTTAAGCATGAAAAACCTTGGTTAGTTTAGTTAGCTATTGGAATAAACAGGAGAATTAGTGAGCTTGTCAAGGAATGCCCAGTGAACATGAAAGGAGTTAACACTAAGGTATATTTGAACATCATACCTCTCGATTCCTATGATTTTTTTATTGGTATGGATTGGTTGGACAAGCACAATGTTGTCCTAGACTATTACAATAAGGCTCTCAAGTCTCTTGATGAGGAAGGAAATTCAAGGATAGTTCAAGGTATTCCAAGACCCATATTTGTTAGAGAAATATCAGCACTATAGATGAAGAAAAGTTTCAGAAAAGGGTTCCAAGTATATGTAGCTCATGTGGAATAAATTATCCAAGAATAAGGAGGCAAGTCTTGAGGACTACCTAGTTGTGAAGGATTATGAGGGTTTTGGGGGAAGACACTAGGTTTAACACCAAAGAGGGACATTGATTTCTCTATTGAATTAGTGTCTGGGGTTTCCCCGGTGTCCAAATATCACTACAAAATGAGCACACCATAACTAAAAGAGTTGCATATGTATCTAGAGGAATTTTTTAAGAAGGGGTATATACGCCCAAGTGTTTCTCCCTAGGTTGGCTCATTGCTTTTTGTGAAAAATAAGGACGAGACTCTGAGTTTGTGCATTGAATTCAAATAGATAAGAAAAGTAATAGTGAAGAATAAGTATCTCTTGCCAATAATTAATGATCTCTTTGATCAATTGAAGGGGTCAAGGATATTTTCCAATATTGACCTGAGGTCAAGTTACCATCAAGTAAGGATCAAAGAGGAAGACACTAGAAAGACATATTTTAGGACAATATGTGTGTAGTATGAATTTGTAGTGGTGTCTTTTGGGTTAACAAATGCACTTGTTGCATTTATGTGCTTAATTAATGGAGTGTTTAGGGATTTCTTGGACAAGTTTGTTATTGTCTTCTTGGATGATATTCCCATCTACTCTAAAACAAAGGAGGAGCATGAATAAATTTTAAGAATGGTGCTTCAAAGTTTAAGAGAGCATCGGTTATATCATGCCAAGTTGAGTAAATTCTCCTTTTACCAAAAAAAAATCCAATACGCAGGCCACATTGTGTTAGAGGATGGCATAGTAGTGGATCTAGAGAAGGGGGAAGAAATCAAGAGTTGGCCAACACCTACAAATATTTATGTAGTTGGATCCTTAATGGGTTTAGCTCTCTATTATAGGAGATTCATTGCAGGTTTATCCAACATTATGTACCCAATAACTTCTCTACAAAGGAAAGGGGTAAAGTTTGAATGCATCTCCAAGTGTGAAAGAAGTGTCCATCACTTGGAGTTATTAACCAGTGCACATGTGTTAAATGTCATAGATCTGGATGAATATTTTGTCATGTGTAGAGATGCATGCAAGGAAGGGCTTGGTGGATTCCTTATACAAAATGGACACGTAATATCTTATGAGTCCAGAAAGTTAAATTAGTGTGAGATAAATTATGCCACATGAGACTTGGAATTAGAAACCGTGATACATGCCTTAAAAATGTGGAGGCATTATCTTATGGGCCGAAGGTTTTAATTAAGGATAAAGCATAGTGGTATGAAACATTTGTTTGATTAACCAACACTAAATTCTAGAAAAAAAAGATGGCGGGAGTTCCTCAGCGAATATGATTTTGATATCAAACACATCAAAGGCAAAGAGAATAGAGTAGTTGATGCACTCAGCAGAAGGGTGCATGAAATGCACATTGTAGCTATTAGCATGTACGACACAAATTTGAAGGGAATAATTTTAGAGGTTGTAACAACAGAACCATAGTATGTGCAGGTCAAGAAAATATTGTAGCAGGGTAGCCTACAACAGAAATAAAAATACTACCAACTACAATAGGATGGAATCCTCTTGTTCAAAAACAAAGTCTATGTTCCCAATTATTTAGAATTGAGGAACGTGGTGTTAATATAAATGCATGACATGTCATACACTGGAAATCCAGGATACTAGAAGACCATAATGGTTGTAAGAGGGAACTATTTTTGGCCTAGTATAATGAGGGTTGTAAAAGACTATTTAGCCAGATGCATGGAATGCCAAAAGTTAAAGGTTGAGCACAAACGCCCAACAAGGTCACTACAACCATTTCCCATTCTTAAATGGAAATGGGAAGTGGTTACTATTGATTTCATTACTAAGTTTCCTAGGAAAACGTGGCAACATGATTCCATTATGGTGGTAATGGATAAGTTATCAAAGGTTGTACATTTCATTCCGGTCAAATTAACTCATAAGGAAACCAATACTACATAGATCTATATGAAATAAGTTGCTAGGCTTCATGGAGTTAGATAGAGATCCCAAGTTCACCTCCAAATTTTGGAAGGGGTTGTTTAAGGGATTTGGGACCAATCTAAATTGCAGTATATCATATCACCCATAGTTAGATGGGCATACAGAAAGGATTAACTGAATAATCAAGGACATGTCAAGAATGTATGTTATGGAAAAACCTTTCGGGTGGGAAGAATACTTACATCTATTTGAGTTTTCCTACAATAAAGGATATTAAGAATCATTGAATATGATTTTGTTTGAATATCTGTATAGAAAAAAATGTAACACACCAGTAAGTTGGGATAATCCAATAGATAGAATTGTTATTGGGGCAAATTAGTTATGAGAAATGGATGAGCAGATGGTTAATTTTTGGAAGAATATGAAGGTTTCTTGGGATAGGAAAAAGAGTTATGTTGATAAAAGAAGGACATATAGAGAATTCAAAGTGGGGGAGCATGTATTATTAAAATTTAAAGCCAAAAGGAGCACATTGAAGTTGGGAAGTTGCCCAAGATTGGCAACAAGACATTGTGGACCATTTGAAATCCTATAGAGGATAGGCCTAGGTGCATACATTCTTCCATTACCTACATCCATGAGGTTTCATAATGTGTTCAATTTTTATTTATTAAAGAAGTATATACCTAATCCTAATCATATGATTTATTGGATTGTGATCCATGTGGAGCACGCAGGGGATTTTCGGGTGGAGCCAATGCGCATCCTGGACCGAAGATTCAAGGTGCTCAGGAACAAATCCATCGTACTGGTAAAGGTTCATTAGACCTACTACGGTCCTAAATATGTCATGTGGGAACATGAGAAGGATATGCAAGAAGAGTACCTACAAATTTTTGAAGAAATATGAATACATGTACATGTGTGCATAAGCGAATGAGGACTCCATTTTGGTAGCTAAGAATTCCTAGAGCCACATATCAGACTATTCATGTCCGATCTATGAATTGGACCTGTAAGGGAAGTGGTACATCCCAAGGGACTGTGATAAATGAACGGGGTACACTTCCTTGGGTTTTTCATATTGCGGGGAAGGGATATTGATGGATTGGAATTGTTGTGAAAGGTTGTGGAATGCAAAATAGAAATTTATTTAGCTGTAAAAATTTGTGTGTAATTTTGGAATTATGTATGGTAATGTGCACTTGGGATAGTGAAATTTGTAGGGAGAGGGGAATATAACATCCATTTTTTACCCCCATCTTAGTGATGTATATATTTTTCAAAGACAGATGGCCATGATCCAAGCAATGTGATGCGTAAAATTTGTAAATCATAATGATAAATGGAATTAGAGTCATTGTAGGTGGACACAGACATAGTAATGGGGGGCGGGGGGAGGCTATGTATCCAAAAGAGTGGGAAGGTTCCAAGGGGTCCAAGAAGGGAGAGATCATGGGTATTAATCTCAACCCACTTTGTGTTATAAATTACCTTGTGTTGTGAACCTTCTATTTTCCTTGTGAGTGTTTCCAAAGGAAATCATTGAATGCCTATAATAGGGTGGGTGAGGGAAGTCACTTTAGTAAGTTATTGTGAGAATAGGGATAGAGTATGACCCTCCTTGGGAGGAATGTGAGTCAAGAAATCAAGAAAAATAGGAATTTGTATGGAAAAGCATGGCATTTAGTCAGTTAGTCTAGGAATTAGGAAACGATTTCTGGAAGCAACAAGCAGTATGAGAGTATGAGAGGAGACCACGAGTTTGGAAGGAGTCTCCTTAGTAGAGGTGGTGAGATGGAGCAATGCATAAGAGAAAATTGTTGGAGATGAAGAGTTGGGTTTTCAGGCCCATGAAGTGAACTCTTTGTGTGAGAGAGATTTTCCCTAAGGGAAATAAGTGGTGTGGTTGCAATCATTCCTAGAATTTGACATCCATGAAGTCCCTAGTAGAGAGATCCATGTTTAACCAAGCACGTTGGAGACCTGGAGGGAAGAGAGAAGGCCTGAGGGACTGTGAGAAGTGAAGGGGGATCCCCTTCCTGGGGTTGTACGGGTCATGGGGAAGAGATATGGGTGGATTAGGATAGTTGTAGGAAGATTAGCCACCTTGGTAAGTGTTCGACTATGAGGGACACCCTTTTTCATGGATAGATAGGCCCAACTCAAGGGTGATCTGTTGCTAAGATCTGGAGTAGTAGGTCTATGGTTGGGAGGAATGTATGTCACATGTACTTAGTTGCCTCATTGTTATTTAATTATAAGTGTTGATGTATGTGGTTATCTTTCTTGTTCATGGATTTAATTGATATGCATAAGAACTATGATTTCAATACTTATATGTTGTTATATATTGTTCTTTTAGTTTATGTTCATAGTTTTTCACAAGTGTTTATAGATGGATGATAGGTAGGAATGCTACACTGTATTTATGTTTAAATTTGTTATCAGAGGACATTTTTTACATGGTGTGCCTAAACAGATGGTATGGGTATGTTTCAAATCATTCTTTAAGTAGCAAACCTCAGTTGGGGGCTCGGGGTGTGTTATAGAGTGGTATCAAAGCATTCTTTAAGTAGCATGCCTTAATTGGGGGTTTAGGGTATGTTATAAGTTATTACCTGGTCTAAATGGTTCATGATTTCAATGGTTGATGCTTTGGAAAAACTTTGTCAAATTTTGAGGGATTTTCTCCAAAAAATGCACAAACTTTGGTAAACTTTCAAATGGAATGGTAAACACTTGTTTTTTCACTATTTTGACTTTTTTGTTTATCCACTTTTCTATAGTTTAAATCCTTCGTTGTCATTTTTACCAAATGTAATAATAAATAACCAATAGTTGTGAGTTAGTGTTTGAGTTTTTTCAGGTGTGATGAAGAACCAAGGTGTTTTTGAGTATTTTTCAACATTGTAGTCCACATTTGACCTCTTTTGCCAGGTAATGTTTTCAATAACAAACATATAGGATAGGGCCTTTTTTTCATGCACTGTGCATTAAAAAAAAAAATCATCTCTGCCATAGGGTCAACCACACTAAATTGTGACACAAACCTTCTTTGATGATTAAAAGTGTCGTACTTTATGTGGTAGAGCCTACCTTTCATGGGTGCCCTAGTTTGTTCCTTGCTATTCATTTGGCGACCATGTGGAAGTTCATGATAGGCTTGACAACCCTATTTAGTACCACCATGACTATATGATGAAGCCTTGTGTCTTCTTTTAAATATTCATCATATAAGGGTGTCAATTTGCAAAGGAACTAGATGCAAAGAATAGAAATTGAAGAGAATGCATAAGCAATAGGCTACAAGATAGCAAGTTGAAGTCAACATTAGTCTTGAAAGCACAAGAAAGGACATGCAATGTTGTATTACAACTTAACAATGGGACTATATGATGAAGCCTCGTGGATCCCATTGTTAAGTTGTAATATTACATTGCATGTCTTCACTTATGCTTTCAAGCCTAATGTCGACTTCAACTTGTTGTCTTGTAGCATATTGCTTATGCATTCTCTTTAGTTTCTAGCCTTTGCTATTTGACACCCTTAACCCTGAAGGAAACATTCCCCTGAGTGTCCATATCGTGCATGTGTTCCTTGCATAGAACATAGGTATGTTTCATGCGCTTGGAACTAATTTTCTTGCCTATGAAACTCATTTTCTTCATTGTATTCTAACAGTCATTTATTCTTTTTCAAGATTTTATAATATGAAAAAGACAAAAAAAAATAACAAATGAAAAAAAGAGGGGTGGGAAAGAGTCGAGTTCCGTGTTTATGTTTGGCAGCAGTTCTAAGTCATGTCGCCCTTGAAAGAAACACTAGTTTTCAGTCTATGTCTCAACAAATTGGTTTTTTAGTATGGCTTTAGGAAACTGAACCCTATTTATTGAGTCTTTACTCCTCTAACCGGTTACTCTTCCAGTCACTATGAAGAGTATTTTGATGAATCATGTGTCATAGACTTATATCTTTATTCATTCTTGAGTCAAATCTTCCCAAGTCACTTTTGTGTCATGCGTGATTTCGAGGGAAGTTTTAGCCTATGTTGGTCACTCCTTATACTTTCTGACTTATCATGTCATCCTTCTTGATTTTCAAGTGTTTCTTGTTGGAGTTACTTCACACACACCTAGGATTTATTTTTCATAAGGTTTTTCCTTTTTTATTAGTCATTATTCAGTCTCCTATATTTTAGGAACAATATTCCTCTAGGGAGAATATTCTCTTTAGTTTTTACTTCAGTTTGATCAATTGAGTGGATTCTTGATGCTACATTGGTATTGTCACCATGCAACATTGGGATCATCACCAGCTAATGTGAATTTTCCTTAGGATCATCACTAGAATAGCGCATTACCCTTGATTCCCTGATCTCCATCTAACTTCACTCTGTTTCAGTCAGTTAACTGAAGAATGATAGACTAGTTAACTCAGCTAGGTGGCAGTTCACTCCCGTAACTGCCCGAGAGACTAGACTAGGTAGTAGTTTACTCCGGTAATTGTTGGTGTGTGTCCAGATCACTCTATACCACCACTATGGCACATTGGCTTCTCGTCTAATGTGCATTGATTGAGTTATACAGAGTATATCATGTGTAAATTATTCATTATTCATTCGGTTAATGAGAAATTTTCTATTCTTTTCTCTGTTGCTTCTTCTTTCTCAATTTCTCTTTGCAAATGTGTGTTATTTTCTAGCTAGATCTATTCTTTTCAGGTTCAAAATATTTACATGGTATGATATAAAATGGACTTCTAAGAAAAATACACACTTAATTATTTTTGCAGGTGCCAAAGATTGAAGACAACAGAAAAATGGAATTTTCAAAAGAATTCATCCTTACACCTTAAAATTACTTTGCATGGAAGGAGAATATGATCATGCATATTAAAAGTAGAGGATTGTATAGTTTAACCATGAACATTGAGACAGAACCAACATCAGCCATAGAAAAATCCAAGTATCTAAATCGAATGGATGAAGCATTCGAAACAAATTGTAGTCTCATTTCTCTCAATCTCCTTTTTCACATATCTTCTTGTAAAACCCCCAATGAATCCTAGACCACCATGGAAGTGATGTTTGGAAAAAAGGATGAGATGAGGGGACACATGCTCAAGGTGGAATTTCTCACATTAGATCCAAAAAGCTTCGACAATCTCCAAGATTTCTTTACAAAATTTAAGGATTTATTGTCGCAACTCAAGGATTGCGGGGTTGATAAATCTAAGGAGGAGAAACAAATGGTTCTCACCATTATCTCCAAACTTAATCCTAAATTATCATTGTTTGTATCCACATTCCATTCAGTCAAATTCACCTCATGATACACCTAGAAGATGCCTTCTCATGAGGAATTTATCGAATCCCTGGCACAAGAGAAGACCAAGCTCATAAACATGGGAAAAATCAAAGGCCCAAAGGCGCATGCACTTAATACGCAATATGGAAGAAGTCATAAATATCATAAATATAAATATAAATACAAAAGGAAATCACATGCAAATCTAAAGAAGGAAGGGTACTCAAAATCCTTCACCGATGCCTCTGGATCCAAAGGTGGAAAGGGAAGAAAATGGGAGAAATACACATACTAGCATAAAGGATTCCATCCAGAATATGGATGTATGTAGAAAATAATAGATCTAATGACTCAAATACTTCAGAAAAATAACCTTGGAGATCACATCCCTGAGGGTGCCAAGAATAAGAAGCCAAAATATCAGAATCCCAAGAAAGGAAATTCTAGCCATGCCTTGATTACCATCGAATCCTCTCTCGATGCTTGGATCGTAGATTCAGGAGAATCACATCACATGGCTACTGAATAAGTAGTTTATTCTTCATTGGATGCATATAAAGGTCCTCCTATTCTAATGGGGGACAAATCTCCAGTCGAGGTCACCGGCAAAGGAAGGACTGAACTCACCAACGGAAGCTTCGAGAATGTGTTGCACGTTCCAAAAATTTATGTCAATCTTCTCTCCATGTATCAGATGAAAAAAAATGGCACCAGAAAGAAATTTATATTCACACCTGATGCAGTGGACATCTATCACATGCAAACCAACTCCGGGATTGCTATCGGTGAGGTAAATCATCAATCTGTATTGTATACATTTTCTGAATTTATTAAACCAGATTTTGTTTTACATCTTACCCATGCTGATGAAAGCATTAGGATATGGCACTAAAGGTTTGGGCATTTAAATTTAATATATATGCAACATATTAGCAAGCAAGGATTGTTTGATGGTCTACCAAAAATCCATTTATCCAAAGGAATCTATGAGGGTTGTGTTCTTGGAAAACACTCGCAAGAGAAATTCGACAAACGAAAGACTCAGAGAGTTTTCTCTCCTTTAAATCTGATCCATAGTGACCTCATGGGCCCTTTTATGCATCCATCAATTAGCAGAGCAAGGAACGTGCTCATTTTTTTTATGATTTCTCACACTTCACATGGATTTTCTTTCTCAGGCAAAAATCAGAGGTCTTTCAACACCTCAAAGATTTCAAATCCATGGTTGAGACACAGTCATGAAAGAAAATCAAAATCATACAAACTAATAAAGGGGGAGAGTATATCAACCATGAAATCCAGAATATTTTTCATGAGGCAAGGATTCAGTTGCAACACACAGTTCCCTATACTCCAAAGAAAAATGGAGTTGTTGAGCGAAAAAATAGATCTCTAAAAGAGACGGCATATTGCATGTTGCATGCAAATTCACTTCCATATATATTATGGGCCGAAGCACTTAATTGTGAAAAATACATCTAAAACAAATATCCCCATAGATATTTCAAGGATAAGACCCCCTACGAGGCTTGGAGCAGCCTCAAACCGAAAGTGACCCACTTTCATATTTTCGGTTCACGTGCATGGGACTAGATTCCCTCTAAGAAGAGGAAGGCACTTGATCCACATAGCACAGAGTGTATCATTGTTGGATACCCCAACAGTGTGAAGGGATACAAACTTATTTATCTTTCCTCGGACCGTCTCATCATTGATCGAAGTGTCAAATTTGAGGAAAGTGTCTCGCATGTACCTCAGCAGCCCCATGCAAACACCTTTGTTCTTCCACCTGTCAGAGATGATGAGCATGTGTTGGGGCTCTAAAGATGTCTAAAAACAGCCTTAGTTTAACATTAATTTATCAACCTGAGGATTTGTCTTTTATCTTGAGAATATCAGCAAAATCTATGTAGATAGCTTGTAGAGGCTAAAATCGTGTAGTTAAAGAAAACCTGAGTTTATCCACAATCAAGCTCCTCAAATGTTCATGAAAGATTCTAAGACTAAGATCTTACTTAACAGAATTGAAATCTAATTACTAACATGTTGTGAATGAAAGGGAACTAACTAATATGTTGAATTCATTTAACTAAGAAGCAATGATTGAATCTAAGTAAAGATATGCAGAATTAACTATTAACTATGAATCAAATTGCTGGAAAGGAAATAGTGAATTACTCTATCTTATGGAAAGAAACAACAATTGTAATCTAATCAAAAGGGACAACAAATATAACTTAACGGAAAGGAACAACAATTGTAACTTTAACTGAAAGGAACGAAAAATGTAACTTAATTGAAAGGAACAGCAAATGTGAATCTAAGTAAAAGGAACAGCGCATATGAAAATGTGAGGAACTGTCAAGTAGCAAACTACAGTAATGGAAATTGGAACAACAATCATTAACACTCGAGAGAAATGTCTATCTTCTGTACACAAACAACATAAAATCATTAACACACTTATGCATTTGTCTTAACTATTTCAAAAGAGAATTGAATCATAAAACAGAAAGCAAACTGATACAATTACAGCTTGAGACAATAGCTCCTTTAGACTGAGCCCTTGGTCCTTAGAAGCACTGCTACTAGAAACTCAGTATATAGAAATGGTGAAAACGATCAAAGTTTTTATTGATTTCATAGCTGGTATAACATTCACGAAAGCTCCTTGCGCAGAGTAATTCTAAGTTCTTAATATTTGTACACAACTCTTTGATTGTCTTTTCAGGATCTATTATCCTTTATATATACAATAATCTGAGTAAATCAAGCCATCATGAGGATCGAGAGATCCTCAGTATTGCTTTACTATTATAAAATTACAATATAGAAAATCAATCATCTTTAAAACTGCTTTGAAACAAAATTCCTCAACCTCAAGTAGCTTACGTATCTTCAAGATCTTCTTTGTTATTTCTGTTTTGAAAATATTTATCCAATCCTGTAACAGAATCAAACAATTCCAATTGTATTTTAGAATCTATTTAATATAACTTCAATAATATCACAAGGAGACATGTCAATCATTTTCTATCCTGTTTATCCCTAATTAACAGAAAATTCAATCAACAGTATATCATGAATTGTAAAAATAAGGGAGATATTTGTACCTTTTTCATATCCCAACATACCCCCATCTTACCTTCTTGCATGTCCTCATGCAACCTGAGATCTTACATGTAAATCAATGATACTGTAAGGAGGAAAAGTTGGTTCACCGGGTATTCTAAACCCATTACTTCTTTTGAGTTCTACAAAAGCACCATCCTCCCTCTTCTTATTAATTTGATAATCCTTTTGGTAACTTTCTGGAGGAAACCAGATGATAGGGGAATTATACCTACACCCAATCCAAGTAGGTCCTTCCTCCTGGAGAAGTCTAGAATACCTTTTCATTCTGAAGGTAGTTTCAAAGAAATTCATGTACCCAAAGGGTTCACTACTTTTGACTTCACTAGAGGATGCATCCCATCTCACCTTAGAAGCAGCAAGAGATTCTTCTTTGAGTTCTCTAAAATATATGATGCCTGATCGGATAACCTGTTGATGGATAGGGGCTAGATATTTTATGACCCCCCCCCCTTTTCATAAAGGTTCTATGTCACATAATGGTTGGAAAGGACTTTAGGGGATATCCTCTGATCCAAAGATCTAACCTAGTTTCCCTCTTTATAAAATTCTTGTGGGATTTGCCCCATATGACTTGGTTCTTAGTGAAGGATATAAATGCCTGGAACTGAATGTCTCCAATAAAGGGACCAGGTTTATTTCTCCTGTCATCTTCCAAAATGAAGTAATGGAAGAATATTTCACATAGAAAGTATTGTACCTTCTCTTCCTTCTCTCTAAAACATGAAAAGAAACTCAGAGACAGTGGAAAATGTAATTGGCTTACCTGCTCTGATGGATTTTACCCTTTTACAACATGTAGCGTTCTAGCAAGAATATGGTATAATTGGTGGTAGGGTCTCTGCAGTTGATTGCATCAGAGTAAACATTGTTGATACTGAGAGGGGGGTGAATCAGTATCAACTACAATTTAAAAACCTGTTTCAACTTATACTTAAACCAATCAATTATATCCAATGAGCAATGAACAATAGTATAAGAGTTACACCAATACACCACAATACACCATGCACAATATATGAGAAATAATCAATAGTTTTTGTTCAAGGGAAGTAATGACTTCCAAAGGTAGCTACAGCTTCCAAATGTAAAGGGAGGGATAAACCTCCAAGAGGAAGATACAATCCTCCAATATCGAGAGATATTTGAACTCTCTATCCTTTCCCCTTCCTTCCACCCAAGAATATATGAGAGATAATAAAACTTTACATTAAATCATCACCATCAACCAATCATCACATAGAACCTGATAATGCTTTCTGAGACTTCTTCAATTTCTGAAATTATTCAATTCTTGGAGTAATCTGATCCCATAGATAATTTTACTCAATGTATTCTCTAAAACTTTTCTAATTTTCACTCCTTGAATCCTCCCCAAAAAGAGGTTATAGAAAGAATGGTAGACTTTATTCAATTCTGGTCTGTTCAGAAGACCCCGCTTGTACAGCATGCCCCGCGCTCAATATTTAACATCTGATTATGAAACTCACACAAAAGAAACTAAAGTCCGTAATCTTTCCAATGGAAGTTGTCCCACTGCATTTGGAGTCTGTATGAAAAAGTTATGACTTTTTTACCCAGAACACATGTTTATTGACTAGTTTCAGAACTGGTCACAAACCCTATATTCCATAGAGTGTATCTCCATAATTATAGTGAATCAAGAGCTGAAATTTTTACTAGAGGTAACTTGATATGTCTTCTCAATACCATAGAGATTTCACCATCTGAATCGTTCTAGAAAAAAAGTTATAGAAAAAATGGTAATATGACCTGAAAATAACATACCTTAGAACACATCACCAAAAGACTTCATCCTCCCTTGAAATTCAGCCTTCTTTTACTTCTTCTTCCCTCTGAAATTAGACTTATATTAAATGAATGTATAATGATATTTATTTGTATCATTTATGTCACTTCCTTTTAACATTAGGGCCGACCTGACACTTTCTTATTTTGTAATTATTTTCTTTAATTATTTCCAGGGCCTACATGTACTTCCTTTTTCAATTCACTTTGTCATCTTCAAAAATTCATTTCTCCTCAAC
>ML817798.1:42922-67359 GCA_009831015.1 Picea engelmannii | reverse complement strand
AAACATCATGATGTATACTATCCATTCATGGGTGTTGTATATGCATGTTCATTTTCCTTCATGTCCAAATACCTTTATCAATCTTGCGGTCCAAAACCCATGACTAGGGTTGACATCAATGACAACAATCAATCTTCCAACAAACATCACAAATCTCCTTGATTTTCTCCAAAGATTTTTCAAATTGGTTTTTATTTTCTTGACCTTCCCTTGGGCTCTGGTGAGGTCAGCATATGTTTCTCTTTATGTTGCTAACATAACCTTCAGTTGTTTAACAACCTTTTAATGTTCATCCATAGTGATCATCTCATATCTGAATTGAGTCAGTGCTTGATGTGCTTGTACCAGTTCTTCCTTTAGCCTACCAATAATATCATCTTGTTCCCTAGACTAGGATTCTTGATATTCTTCCATAACACCCATCTCATATTTGGATTGAGTTAATGCTTGCTGGGATTGTTTAAGCTCTGCTTCCAGTATATCAACAATAGCACTTTGTTCCTGAGATTGAGATGCTTGATGTTCTACCATAGTCATCAATTCATTTATGTTTTGAATCAAGCTTTGTTGGGACTGCATCAATTCTTCCTCCAATCTCCTAATGGTGGCATACTTCTCAAGGGATTGAGTTATTTCCTCTGAGACTAGGGTATCTATATGCACCTCGGCATCAACTATTTCTAAAGGAATTACTTCCTCATTATGTGCTACTGCATCCTCTACTATTATTTCTTCAGGATTTGTCTGTGTTGCCACAGAGTTTGTAGTGACTATTTTAGGAATAGGGTTTCTTCCTTGCACTCTGGGTCTTTTGGATTTCTTTCTTTTTTGATCCTTATCTGCTTGTTCTAGATGCTTTATTAATTCTTTAATAACTTCTTTAAGTCTTCCAACCTTTTTCTTTAATGCTTCAACTTTTTTAGCCTTTCTATTTAACAGCTTGTTCTCCTTTTTCATCTGTCTAATTCTCTTATGCTTTTTGCCTGCTTTCTATTTATGAGGGGTCTCAAGGTCTTCTTCATTATGATCAACAGATGGTTGTTCCTCTGTCCCTTCCAAGTACTCTATCTATTCAAGAGGATTTCTTGCCTCGGGATGAGGTTCCTCCTGTGTTGTGGCCTCTGGAAATGACATTTCAATATCAGGGAAGTTTTCAGCAGGTTTTGAAGAAGAGGCTCGTTCTTGGTATTATTCCAGTTTATCTCTGTCAATTGAGGCCCCTAAGCTCCCTAAAACCTGAGTTATTTCTACCTCATATCTTTTCAGACAAAAATCTGTCAGGTGCTCCAATGTTGGCTCGGTGTCTTCTTGATTGTTTCCTTGTGATATTTGTTCTATGTGTTCAATTTCCTGAGCATTTTCCTGTAAGGACTGCTCTATAATGTCCTAAATTTATTCAGGCAATTTTTTTGTATCCTGGACCTCTTCAGGGTTTCTTGTCTGTCTGCTTCTCCTCTTTCTCTCAATGGGGGCTTTAGGAGCAGTTGTTTGTCTTTTTCTCTTTCTCATTAGTGCCTCTATTTGTGAGGTATGAGCCTCTTTTTGTGGGTTCTGAGCCTTTGTTTTTGGGTTCTGAGCCTATGTTTGCGGGGTCTGAGCCTCTGTTTGTGGGGTATGAGCCTCTGTAATTTGGATAGGGTCTGCCTTGACTTCGGGTTGAGGAGGTGGAACTTCTATTTGGGTAGTGGTCTCCCCTCCCTACATCTCTTCAGTTTCTTGTGGTGAATCTTCGTGGTATAATTCAAGTTGTTCCAGTTGCAGAGGTTTATTGGTCTCAATAAGATCACCCCAAGTTAATTGTGTTTGACTCGGGACCTTACTTACTATCAGTTTAACTAATCGATGGTGGTTGATGATAGTAACGGGATCCTTGGACTTATGTCTTCTAATTGAAACCTCATGTAACATGGCATTTAGAAAAAAAGGTAGATTGATTACTAACCTTTGTTTTAGTTCTGCTAGTAGTTTGAGGTGGCGTGGTCGGATTACATCGTATCATCCATCACAGGTGATGTACCTCTGAATTACCCCTACCAGTTCTTTCCATGGTTCGCTGAGAGTGTTGGGGTTAGCTCCCTTTCCCTTTTTATCCAATTCCTCTCCAGGTTCTACGATGGATTCTACAGCTTCTTTGAGTGTTGTATATCTTCCTTTCCACTGAATGCCTGAGTTAGGGAGACCTATAACCTTTGCTACGATTCCCGGAGTAACTGGAATTTGTATATCTCGAACCATGGATATTTCTCCCTGCAAATTCTGAAAGAATTCAAGCATGATGTTCGTATCATAGCCTTGCAACCGGTTGAAATACTCTGTCCACCCCAGGCGGTGTAGAATTTCTCTAGCCTGCTCAGTTACCTGTAGTAATGTTGGTTCCCTACGCACACTTTAGCCACCCATCGTTCTGTGAGAAAATGAGAACGACTATCGTTCTTGGTTGCAGACTTGGTTAGACCAGTTTGGAGGAAATATTACCAAAAATAGAAAATATCATATTACGACGAGTGTATAAAAATGTGGGGTTTCCATTTATTATAATCATTACAATCTTATCAGAAAGCATGCCAAACATCCACTCCTCTCATTATTGTAGAGGTCGACCTCAACCGTCAGCATAGGTGAAAGTAATGAGTGTAGGTATTTCCGGTGAGAAGTAATAATTTCACTATCGTCGTTGATGGGGACCAATCATGTATAATTTTCAAAAAAACATATTAACGGTAATCATTAAATGATAGTCCGTTTTTCGTGGGAAATTTGATTTTATTATACCTATACTCAAAAAACAATTTAAGGATAATTAAGCCGAATAAATTAAATCTGTTCATTTAAAAATATTCCACATATCATAATGTTCTTACTTTTCCCATGTTTATTGAATATAGCCGAAATGATAGCCCCATTATTTTAGTAAATGAAATCTAGAGACACACAGAAACTTAGTGTTTTTTAAGAGTAAACTTCCATACCACAGGCAGATCCACTGCTGTCAATAGGCGTCCATAGCCTCAACAGGGTTTCCTTTTAACCCATAGATGAGCCTGTATCCTTAATAAATATTTAAATCATCTTTTCCCGACAAGACCGCTATCCTGGTTTTGTAGCCAAATGATGATAATGCCACTCACTAGATTGTAACTTAAGTGAACAAGCCAGCTCGTGATGAGACCACTTTTCCTTTGTCAAAAAAAAATGTCAAAGGCCATTGCCCTAGTGTGGTAGCCATAGTGGGAATGTCACTTACGTTATTATCCTATGATTGTGGTAGGTTGGATCATGATGAGACGCCCTATTCTTTGTGGGAGAATTTTATTACTTATATTTATTTATTATCTTCTTCTTCTTTTTTTTTTTTTTTTTTAAGGACTCTATTAAGGGAGGCTCATCTACTTCTTAAGAGTAAGGGATGGTGTAAATAAGTTTAAGGATGCCAAGTAAAAGTGTGCTTAAGACTCCTTATTATAATATGAGGGGAATTATCATTTAAGTATATTGTATGTATATAGGGAAAGGAAACGAGTTATGGTGGTTACTGGTTATGAACAAGTTTTAAGATATTTCGAAGAAATTAATCCAAAAATAATTTGATAAGGTATGAGAGATAGTCCAAAAAATAATGACAGATCGTTGTGATGCCAATTAGAAATAGTGCTAGTGAAAATTATTTAGTGAAATTCATACCCCAAAGGAATGGCTATCATTTTAATAGCAATGAAGGAATAGCAGTTGTTCCTTTCAAATGAACAACAACAATACTCAAAGGAACATCAATCCCGTAAGGGAATGGCAGTTGTTCCTTTCAAATGAACAGCAATGATACTCAAAGGAACAGCAATCGCGCGAAGGGAATGACAGTTGTTCCTTTCAAACGAATAGCAACGATACTCAAAGGAAGAGAAATCGTCCGAAGGGAACAACATCTATTAATTTTTAACCATCTCGGTAGGTAATTTTGGAAACTTCCCATGGAAATATTTTTGTTGAATCTAAGGCTGATTAGTCATCAACTAAATTCATTCAATTATTATGGGTCAGTTTATTTCAGAATCGATTATGGCATGGTCTGTTGATGTCATGAGTTCATTATGGTTGTCTGATTACTTCTGCGGGGCATGACATGTTCAATTTTTTTTTGTGAAAGACAGGGTCTGCGTGATAGGATAAAGAAAGAGTGTGGAACATAAAAGACTGCTAATCATGTTATCCTCCCTAGTTCTTATTTTCTCAAGTGACTTTCATAAAATGAAAAAGAAAGAAAAACTAATAACTCAATTAGATCTAAGAAACTATATACAGTATGTACAGTGTAATAAAATTCATTATTTATGGAGTTTGAGTGGTTGGGTTACCTTCCCAGCCAGCCAAAATTTGAACTGTAGGGTCCTTACTTACTTCCTGGTAGAAAGATTCTTTTGAAGGCGGTTGATGGTAAAGTCGTGGCCGGTGTCCATTAACCAGAAATGGAGATCTAGACTCATCGATGGTGCTTAAAGTGACCGTGTCTATAATTTTCCCAGAAAATCCTGAAATTTGGAATCATAGAGAAGCGCCCAATCACCTTTCTTGAATGATTTCTTCTTGATATGTTTGTTGTGTCATGTCGCTCTCTATTGTTGAATAACGGTTGTGCGTTCCACAGTAGTCATGCATGCTTCATCCAACTCGTTGAGTCGTTGAAGACGTTGTTTATGTGCTTCTGTTAGATCCAGTCCAATTTCCTAGGCCATACTTAGGGTCTTGATCTCAAACTCGATTGGGAAGATGGGTTCTTTACCATAGACTAGGTGATAAGGAGAGTATATAGTGGTGTTATGCCATGTGCGATAATCCCATAAGGCATTCGGAAGCTCAATAGCCCAATTCTGTCAGTTTGTTGAGACAGTCTTTGTCAGGATTGCCTCCAGGACCTTATTTGTGCTTTCTACTTTCCCGTTTGCTTGTGGGTGGTATGGAGAAGTAACTCGGTTCTTAATATGGTAATTTTCTATGGTGGTGGTAATTCTGTGAGCTGTAAATTGTGACCCCCCATTAGTAATTACCTCCCTGGGTAGTCCATAGCGTAAAAATAATTTGAAAATAAATTTGATGACTACTTCTTCTGTTGCATTTGGTAAGTCTTCTGCCTCCACCCATTTGGTCATGTAGTTCATTGCAACTAGAATATAGGCCTTCTTATTTGACTTTGGGTTGAAGTGGCCAACGAATTCTAATGCCCATCTCTCAAATGGTTCTACGAGTACTTGTGCTTTCAAGGGAATTTCATCAGCCTGACATGGTTTTCCCATCTGTTGACAATTGTCCCAGGTCTGGAAGTATTTCTTTGCATATTTGAATATTCAGGGCCAGTAGTAGCCCATCTGTAAAATTTTGTGTCCACTCCTGTGGTCTGCAAAGTGCCCACCACAGGGCTCGTCATGTCCTTCTTTCAGTATTTCATAGATTTCATCCTCTCGTACAAATCTACGGATCTAGAGATCAACTCCTGTGTGGAAGAGATATCCACCGATCCAAGTGAATCGTGCGCTACGTTGGACGATTAGTTTTCTTTCCCTTGATGATAGATGTGCCAGTAATTTTCCCGTTTCCAGATAATTTGCCACTTCAGCGTACCAAGGTGGCTTCATGGTGACGAAAAACAGATGCTCATCTGGAAATTGGTATTCAACTATTAAGGAGTCATCTGTTTTGGGTATGCGGGACAAGAAGTCTGCAACAAGATTTTCTCTCCCGGGTCGATATTTGATGGTGATGTCAAATTCCTGGAATAACAATAACCATCAAGTGACCTGTCCATTAGTAATCGGTTTATTAGCTAGATATCTAATAGCAGAATGATCAGTATACAGAATAACTGGATAGCATGTTATATAATGACAAAATTTATTGATGGCGTGTATAATAGCTAGAAATATTTTTTTGTTACTGTATAATTGATTTCATATGGAGTAAGAATGTTGCTAATGAAATAAATAGTGTAGGGTTTCTTGTCTTATTCCTGTCCAAGGACAGCGCCTATGAAAATATCCCATGCATCGGTGGAGAGGTGAAATGGTATTTTCCAATTTGGTCCCCTCAACACCGGTGTTTTCGATATCAGCTTCTTAAGTCCTGCAAATGCCACATCACACTTGTCAAACCACTGAAACTCCACATTACCAGTCAAAGCATGTAAATGTGCAGCGGTTCTTGCAAAATTTTCAAATATCTGTGATAGTATCCAGAAGCACCAAGGAAACTATGTACCTCAGTTTGTGTGTGTGGTGTAGGTAGATTAAGGATTACCTCTATTTTTTATGGATCTACTCTAATTCCATCTGCATAAATATAATTCCCTAGTACCACACCTTTCGTCATCATCATGTGACATTTTTCACGGCTTAAACATAATATGGTAGCAATGCATTGTTCTAGTACCTTCTCCAGATTATTCAGTGCTTAGTCGAAGTCGTCGCCATAAGGAGTGAAATCATCCATGTAAAATTCAAGCCCTTCACTGATCAGATCATTGAATATGCTCAGGATGGCCCTTTGGAATGTGGTTGGAGCGTTACATAGTCCAAAGGGAAATACTGTGTATGCGAAGGTACCCCAGGGGAAGGTGAATGTATTTTTATCTTGATCTTCTAGGACAATCTGGATCTGATTGTAGCCACTAAAACCATCTAGGAAGGACAAGAATTTCTTTCCTTCCAAAGTATCCAGGACCTGATCGATGAAATGTAAGGGGAAGTGGTCCTTTTGAGTGGCTTTGTTAAGTTCCCTGTAGTCAACACAGATTCATATTTTCCCATTTTTCTTGGGGACGATCACTAATGGGGAAACCCACCGACTATCTGAGATAGGATATATAAAATCTACGTCCAATAGCTTTTATAATTCTTCTTTAACAATATCCCTGAGGTGGGGATTCAGTCTTCTCTGTGGTTGTTAGATAGGTCAAGTGTCTTTCTCAATATAAATGTGGTGTGTGCAGATTTGTGGATCAATACCTTTCATATCAGAATACTCCTAGGCAAAAGATTATCGGTATTTAGAGAGGACTTGAATTAGGTTTTGTTGTTTTTGCTCATCTAAATTGGCATTAATGTTCAGAGACCTCCTTGGTGCAATCTCGATGGATTTTCTATTATGAACAGTGGTAGTCGGGATTTGTTGTTCCATTAAATCTTCAAGCGGGTCTCTCTATGCTTCACAATCTAGAACAGCTTGGAGCATTTGGCATGTTGGATTACCCATGGTGGATGGGTTGTTAATAAACCCACTGATTACGTCATCCTCCAATTGGTTCTTGAGTCTAAGAGCTTCTTCCAGCGTGAGAGGGGCTCGTAGATGCTTTTTTGGATATCGTGGTGGTGGCAATTGTGGATATACGAAAATTGGGCTTGGCTTGGCTGGAGGATATAAAATGAGATTCTTTGTGACACCTCCTCTAGAAATTCTCATATTACCTGTTCGGCATACTATGTACGCATATGTTGTTGTGAGCCATGGTCTACCCAGTATCAATGGATGCCCTTCAAGTCTACTCCTTGGGTTGATGATGAGGAAATCTATTGGATATTCCCAAGAGTCGACTGAGGTTGCTATATCATCTAGTGTGCCGACTAGTCTAACCACTCATCGATCTGCCAATTGCAACATAATTGGGGTGGGTTCGAAAGAGTCAAAACCCAGGGTGTTGCAGGTCTCCATAGTCAGGATATTGATGGCCTCCCCCAAACCAACTAGTGTATTTGGAAAAGAACAGCCCTGGATATGAACTGTTACTATGGAATTCCCTGGATCTACATATTTGACTCGTTCTTGTCTACCAAGAATTAGATCAGATAAGGCTCCCACTACATGAACTGTTGATGATGAATTTTTTATTTTCTTAACAGGATTCCTCCCACATAGTTCCTTGATTGTTTTTGCATAAATGGGAATATCTTGTAGAGCCTGCAGAAGTGGGATATTGACATATAAATTCTTGAGTTCCCCTACAATGTCGAAGTTAGGATATACGGCAGGTTTTGCTATCATCAATATTTCGGAGAATGGAGGGGAAGGAGTTGCTTCCTTATCATGATCTTGTGATTCGGTTGTGTTTCCCCCCTTCTTAATTTCTTTCGTTATTACCACAGTTGAGGGTGTTATTGTTGGTTGTTTGTTATTTTCCTTCTCTTGTTCTTGGAAAACATTATTTTCTTCAGGAGAGATTATATGCCCCGATCTCAATCAGAGTTCGTTGCACCCTATCGAGTTGGTATCCTCTTCCCCATTATCCATAATTTGGACGAGCTGAGTTGGTATATTATTAGGATTTGGGTGGGGATGGGCTGGTAATTGAGGGCGCAATTGTGATTGAGGGTTTTGGGGAAGTTGGAGTGGAGCTTGCAATGTGGGTTGGGTTTGAGGGGCCATCCCCATGGGTTGATTGTTTATCCCCATGGGGAGCTGTTGATTCTGGTTCCAATTTGGGTTTTGGGCAGTTGTATTAGGCCACTGCGGAGGGCAGTGGTTGTATTTTGAGTTTTTCCAGGATGAGGTGGGGTATTGTGAGTTAGGTCAAGTGGGACTTGCAATTGGTTGATTCTGCCAGATCAGATTTGCAGGTGGTTAGTTTGGCCAAGTGGGATTTGCAGGTGGGTATTGTTGCGGCTTCCAGTTCTGATTAGTAAACAGTTGGTTCTGCCATGTATTACTGGAATTCTACTATTGATTATACTGTCCAGAAAAGTCCTTGAGTGTATTTGAAGGGAGAGCCTGCCATTGATGACGTTGAGCCATCAAATATAATGGTTTTGTTTCCTCTTATGCTCCTCTAAATACATCTTTCAGTCTTGGAAGCAATGGGCATTTCTCTGTGTCATGATCCTTAGCGCAAATAGTGTAAACCCGAACCACATACAAAGGGAATTCCCTTGGACAATGCTTTTTTCTACATCTGTGGAAAAATATGGCCAAAGTTTGTTCTTCTTCTTCTTGTTTTTGTTTGGCCTGAAATACATCCAATTGTGTAGTCAAAGTGCTCAGAATATCTGTTTTGAAATTTTCTAAGAGATTACCAACTTTGGCTCGCATAACGCCCCTGCTAGTAATGTTGTTATTTCTGGTGAGGAAAGCTCGCATTCCTGATCTGGTCCGTGTACTTCCTCGTGAGCACCCGATGCACAATAGAATGATGTTATCATAAGTTTCTTGATAAATGTCACCCTTCCCCATTAAATTCAATGCTTCTATCCATTCATCCTTCATACCTTTAAGTAGAGTTTCCTTAAGTACTTCACCTGGTAATGTGCCATAGGGTGATCTCTGCAAGTTATACTGAAATCTCTCAACATATTCTTCTAATGATTCATTTTCTTTTGCAGTCATTTGAAAGATTTCATCTTTTAGGTCCCTAGTTCTACAATAATCCTGATATTTTGTCAAGAAGTCTCGTTTCATCTCATCCCATGAGTTAATGGTTCCACCTCATAATCCCATAAACCAACGTAGAACTTCCCCCTTCAAGGTAGAGGGGAACAGTTTTAATTTTTGGGGTTCAAAGGTGTAATCATACCCTCTACATAGGACATCAAATTCGAATAAGAATGTGTCTGGGTCTTCTGAAATTAATCCATGGAAGGTTGGCAGGTTATGTAGGGGGATTTCTTTCATGGGAGCATTGGTGATTGGATCAAATATTGGATATTCCAATGTGAAGGTATGGGGTCGTTGTTGACTTGGTTGTGTCATTTGATCAAATATGTGCCAAAAATATTTAGTAATTTCTTGATTCGGGTGTTCTATTCGAGGTGGTTTATTATTTGATCCTCTAGGGGATTTTATTGCACTCCCTCTATATGGGATTTTGCGTATGCCTTCTTATTTTATGGGAGATCCAGGATCAGGGGATGGTGATGGGTCTTCCTTGGCAACCCCGCTGGTTTCTCCTTCTCCTTCCTCCAAATTACAAGAATATTCCTTGTCTAAAGGGTTGAGGGGTGGAAGGTCTGTGATTTGAAAGAGTTTCTCAGTCCCTTTATTTTTTCTATGAATCTTAGTGTTGGTTGTAGTTGGTGAAACTGCTACCTGAGGGATTTGGATGGGTCCTTTCCTAGGTCCAACCGAAGCTTGATATTCATCCTTTCGGATGATGTCATCTATGAAATTACTTCTCCCAGAGAGCACCGAGCCCTGGGCTTTGGTAGTTTTTGGTGGGGGTTTTGATTTTTCGAGATCTTTCTTCTTAGTCATACACACTTCACACAAAAAGAAATTCAAAAAGAAACACCTATATGACCTCTTAAGTGTCAACTAGAGGAAAGCATCTTACTTATTGTCTGTGTAGGTTCTTACCTTACGTCTTCAATACCTGGTCCTCCAAAGACACAACCTATGCTACCTTTGAAATTATCCCCAGCAACGGCGCCAAAATGTTGGGGCTCTAAATATGTCTAAAAATAGCCTTAGTTTAACATTAATTTATCAACCCGAGGATTCATCTTTTATCTCAAGAATATCAGCAAAATCTATGCAGATAGCTTGTAGAGGCTAAAATCGTGTAGTTAAAGAAAACCTGAGTTTATCCACAATCAAGTTCCTCAAATGTTCATGAAAGATTCTAAGACTAAGATCTTACTTAATAGAATTGAAATCTAATTACTAACATGCTGTGAATGAAAGGGAACTAACTAATTTGCTGAATTCATTTAACTAAGAAGCAATTATTGAATCTAAGTAAAGACTTGCAGAATTAACTATTAACTATGAATCAAATTGTTGGAAAGGAAATAGCGAATTCCTCTATCTTATGGAAAGAAACATCAATTGTAATCTAATCAAAAGGGACAGCAAATATAACTTAACGGAAAGGAATAGCAATTGTAACTTTAACTGAAAGGAATGGAAAATGTAACTTAATTGAAAGGAACAGCAAATGAGAATCTAAGTAAAAGGAATAGCGCATATGAAAATGTGAGGAACTGTCAAGCAGCAAGCTACAGTAATGGAAATTGGAACAACAATCATTAACACTCGAGAGAAATGTCTATCTTTTGTACGCAAACAGCATAAAATCATTAACACGCTTATGCATTTGTCTTAACTATTTCAAAAGGGAATTGAATCATAAAATAGAAAGAAAACTGATACAATTACAGCTTGAGACGGTAGCTCCTTTAGACTGGGCCCTTGGTCCTGAGAAGCACTGCTACTAAAAACTCAGTATATAGAAATGGTGAAAATAATCAAAGATTTTATTGATTTCATAGCTGGTATAACATTCACGAAAGCTACTTGCACAGAGTAATTCTGATTTCTGAATATTTGAACACAATTCTTCGATTGTCTTTTCAGGATCTATTATCCTCTATATATACAATAATTTGAGTAAATCAAGCCATATTGAGGATCAAGAGATCCTCGGGATTGATTTACTATTATAAAATTACAATATAGAAAATGAGTCATCTTTAAAACCACTTTGCGCCAAAAGTCCTCAACCTCAAGTAGCTTACGTATCTTCAAGATCTCCTTTGTTATTTTGGTTTTGACAATATTTATCCAAACCTGTAACAGAATCAAACAATTCCAATCATATTTTAGAATCTATTTAATATAACTTCAATAATATCACAAGGAGACATATCAATCATTTTCTATCCTATTTATCCCTAATTAACAGAAAAGTCAATCAACAGTATATCATGAATTGTAAGAATAAGGGATATATTTGTACCTTTTTCATAACCCAACAGCATGCACATGTCCACTCTTCTTCAGATGAGAGTTATGATTTAGAGGATTCATATGATCCATATACAGAGTCAGTACAGTCAGATGCATAGTCATTGCATGCAGATGTAGATGTAGAGCTAGAGTTGAGGCCCAAGTGGGCTCAGACTACTCTTTAGGATGCAAGGGATCTTGTTGGGGATCCAGCTGATACTATGAGGACTCGATCTAATTTCAAGGAGCCTCCTACTGCACTCACTACCATTTAACAATTTCCACCCAGGAATATTTTCTTGGTTCAGTATTCAGATCCACAATTCTATGGCGAGGTTGCTGGAAATCCCTTTTGGGAATCCGCCGTGCAGGAGGAGTACAACTCCCTCCTCGAGAACCAAAATTGGGATATGGTTCACCTTCCTTTTGGAAGGAAAATTTTTGGGTGCAGATGGGTCTACAAGACTAAGAGCGTAGAAGATGGACAAATTAGGAGATACAAATCCAAGCTTGTTTCCAAAGGCTTTCAGCAGGTGCATGGAATTGACTAGGATGAGACCTTCTCTCTAGTAGCAAATATGGATTCCATATTATTGGCACTTTCCATTGCGGCAGCCAAGGGATGGGAATTACATCACATGGACATGAAGAATGCATTTATTCATGGTGATCTCTCTGAGGAGATCTATATGGAGTAGCCCCATGGATTTATGCAGGATTTATATTTGGTCTGTTGACTGAAGAAGTCTATTTATGGCTTCAAGCAGGCTCCAAGGGCATGGTATGCCAAGATAGACTCCTACCTATTGTCACATAACTTTGGACATTGTAAGTCAGACCCAAATGTTTACATGCTCAGGATGGATGACTCACTTCTACTTCTAGTTTTGTATGTTGATGATTTATTGATCACCAGTTGCTCAACTTCAGTAATTGTTGCAATCAAGAGGATTCTACATGGTAGGTTCTTGATGATGGGCATGGGTCCGCTACACTTCTTCCTTGGACTTGATATCAATAAGGATGCATCAAGCATCAAACTATCGCATGCCAAGTATGCATGAGATCTCCTTGAGAGATTTCACATGACAGACTGCAAATATGCTTCGAGTCCTTTCCTGTCAAGAGTCAAAATTAAGGATGGTGGGGACACTCCACTGGTTGATATCACATTGTACATACAACTAGTGGGGAGATTTTTGTATCTCACACACTCCAGACCAGACCTATCCTATGCAGTCGACGCAGTTTCCAGGTCCATGTAGGAGCCGCATGAACTACATTGGAAAGCTGCAAAGCGTATCCTTTGATACGTATAGGGCACCATCACATTTGGCATTCATTATCTAGCAGACTCTACATTGGACCTCATCAGGTTCATTGATTCTGACTGGGATGGAAATATCATTGATCGCAAGTCCACATATGGTTACTCACTCAGTCTTGGTTCCATCCCTATCTGTTGGTTGAGCAAGAAGCATGTTGATATTTATCTATATTCAACCAATGTAGAGTACAGAGGGGTAGTTAACATAACCATTCAAGCTATGTGACTACATCATTCTCTCACCGAGTTGGGAATTCAGTTTCATCGGTTGATCATCATATGGTGTGAAAACCAGAGCACTCTGAAGTTCTATAGAGATCCATTTCAGAGGCAGTGGACGAAGCACATAGAGATCCACATGAACTACATCTGGGACTTAGTACACGAGGGGATCATCGGCCTGCATTTTTGTCCTTCAACAAAACAGACTGCAGACATCTTCACCAATACCTTCACTGAGAAGAAGTTCCATTCTCTGTGAAGTCGTCTTGGAGTGTGTTGTTCCTGAGTTTATACTTTAAGGCTCTAAAGTATACCGTCAAGGCATCTGAAAAGGTAGAGATAATTAATGGGTAAAAAGACTAGTTTAAAGCAAATCGAGATCACAGTTGGTTCCTTAACTGTCTATGTCTAGCTTCCCATTATTCTTGAATTCTAATATCCCTTTCAATTGCATCCCATGAACGTTCAAGTTATACCCGTGTATTTTTTGTTTGTAAGATGGTATTGAATAGGTTTAACGCAATGCTCATCTGATTTGATAGACTGGGTTCTATATTAGGTTGTCTGGTGACCGGAACAGTCATGAAAGTTGAGGGTTTCTTTTTTGTAAATCAAGAATATTTTCAAGGGTCACAAATTTCTGGTTCGAATTAATAAAAATAGAACTTCCAAATTATGAATCAATAGTATAATAGAAATAAAGGCCTTTTCTAGTATCTGAGTCAATTTTAAAAGAGACAGTGTACAGAATGAAGAAAGAAAAGGAAACATGTAGTTGTATAACCAAAATGAGGCATCAATTTAAGAGGAATCTCATTTTAAGTTAATTCAAGAAAAAGGGATGATAACTTTGCAGAAGCATACAATTTCAAAGTCCTAAAACGTTCATAGGTCTTATATCCGTTGAAAGTTGATACAGAGGAAAAACTGCAAACGATTAGATAATCTGACTTTTCAATCACTATAATAGAAATTACCACATGAAACACTTCAAACGAAAGTATGAAATAAAAATAGAATGACAGAGAAACACATAACTCAAGCTTGACCAGATCTGGAATCTTCAATCTATATTGTATTAATTCAGACAAAACGAAGTTTTTTCTTTACAATCCATCCAGAAAAAAGCCCTTTCTTAGTCTTGAAAAATTACATTTATACAAAACCACCAATCTTAGGACGATTGGTGATTTCCTAATTCTTAGAGACTAACTATTTGTTAAAAAATAGATCCAAAACCGTTTTCATGATCTTTTCTATTTTTCCACGGTAAAAAAGTTTGTTGTTTCCATGCCTCCCATGGAACCTGCTATCTCTGTAGCGAAATCCTCTTCCTCCAAATTTTGTCTGTCTATCAAGACTTTATGTTTTTTAACCATATTCCCCTCCTTATTATGCATCTCCTATTTTAGGATGGCCTTCCTTTTTCTATTGAAAAAATAATCGGAAGGAGGAATCTCATCGATGGGAATGGAGGTAAGGTCATCAACAAATAGAGATCCTATTTGTGGGAGTCCAAAAGTGGACTGTAAGGGAGTTAAGGAAGCTATGGGGCTCCCTAGATCTCTAGATCCTTTCCCTCCTACTGCCTTAGGCGTATTTTCATCAACACCGGGTGATAAAGGGGGAGTAATCTTACCGGACTTGGGAGGTCTCCCTGACCTTTTCTCTGCTTCGGTCTTTTTGCTTGGTGGAGGCCTTTCCGTATAATGTAGGGATTTTTGGGGATTTCCCTTCTTCTGTGCTTCCTGCTCGAAACCTGGGGGAACCCTTTCTTGCTCCTGGGGGAGGGTGATCTCTTCTCCTTTAAGTACTTGAGGTAGACCACTCTGTCTATGCTTCTGGAAGGTCTGAAAGTTGGCTTGCAGGTCACACGATAGTGTCTGTACTCGTTCTAACACTTATTTATAGGACTTGGTCCCTTTGAACATGTCGTCCCAAGGAGACTCCTCATGTTCGTATGCTTTCATATTGCAATGTATCAAGTGTTTGTTCACTAGTTGATAAGGGTCATGCCTTTTGTACTCAATATTTAACAGTTTAACTTCTTTGAGTGCTTCTTCTTCCACTCTGGAATGTCCCAAATTTTGTAATGAAAATTTCCCGATGTGTATAGGGAATATTGGCCAGGACTTATTTTGAGCTGCCTTTAGCTCTATTCTGATATCACCTTTTACTATTTGGTGTGCTACTTCCCTACACACCAGTCTATCTGGGAGGAATTTCAGAAGCACGTGAGGGGAAATTGAACATCCATAAACCCTGATGTAGGAGAAGCTTTATTCAATGAACCAGTCTGCTATTGGCTTGAGGTTATTTGAAACTACTTCAGAAATGCAAGGAGGGTCACAGCCAAAAAACATTTTATGCATTGGTATCACCACGAAATGGAAAATTTCGTAAAACATTTTTTTTGTGTTTTCTTCCCACATCTCAGAGTGATATTCATGAATGGGTTCAAGGCAGGTTGCGTTCCAATTCCATTTCATCAGGGGGAATGGAGTCATAAAACAAATTGCGTCCATGATGTATGTTGACATGTAAAAGGCCACTGGTTGACCTCGGGCTCTTGCAGCTCTGTAATCCGATACATCTTTGGCTATATTATCAGACAAAATCTTGTCCCAGTTGAAACTACATCCTTTTGATGCTTCTTCTAAAAAGGGCACCCATTCTACGGGGAAATGACAAGGATTCTTTTTGCCGAAGAGTCTACACAGCATCATGGCTACATAAACCATGTACTCATTCAAAGAAGCTGTGGCATAAATTTCGTGGGTATCGAACCTAAACTTTGATGGACATCTCCACCAACCTTTGATTAAATCAGGGTAAGTTTGGTCTCCCTCAGTGCATTCCTTTCTCTGAAACTCAACTATAAATTCAGCATTGTAAATGAATTTAGGATTGGGTGAGATTTTGTACATAACCTGGATATGTTCAAGTCTGAATGGGACAATAATGGCCCCTTGATCATTTAAAATGCTTCTCGTTGGAATATCAACCTTGTCCAAAGCCCAATAGATCATGTCATTGTACGCCATGAGCCGTGGGCATGTTGCAATTTTGTGAAGTTCTGATTCTGCTATGTCCCGAAGGTGATTTTCGGAGCCGTTAGGGGAATTTTTTGTCGCACAGTCCAGATTTTCATAAATTTGTCTCCATGATTTAATTGAGTCGATAGCATGTGGTGTGGTGTCTGATGTGACATCTCCCTCTGGGATGGAAATCTCAGTTGTATATTCACTCTTCTTGGGTCCCTTCTTTGGTGCCATGACTTTTGTATTGGAACGAAAACCTGTCACAAAAGAGAGGTGTGAAAGTTCAGCTAGATGCAACTTACTTCTGATAGAAAAAGAGAGAATAAGTTTTAAAACACAGACCTCTAATTTTATTTTAACTCATTTATGGTGAAAGTACTGACGTAGCTGCCAAGAATTTAATACCTTTAATGCAGAGAATATTTATGAGATACACATTAGTGTCACAAAAATCCCGATCTATCTGTTATTAATGTGGTCGTATTTCAGCAATTCTAAAATCAAAATTCAAAAGATCTCGTTTGACGAAGACCGAAAAAGAAAGTAACTAAGAAGTTTAATTACCATTAAATGTATTTTTAGAATGAAATTAGTTCTCTTTAAATTTCGGTATTGAGTCGCGACTTCGGGTTTTAGGGTTTCGGGGATCGCGGTTACATGAGGTATGTCACCACTAAACCCCGAATCCCAAAATCGTGATGGGAAAAGTTCTTAGGTCTTAACTACGGTATTGAGTCGGGTCTTCGTGTTTCAGGGTTTCAGGGATCAAGCTTACATGAGGTATGTCACCACCAAACCCCGAATCCCGAAATCGCGATGGGATTTATTTTAATTAATCAAGATTAAGACTGACTTCCACTTTTTTCGAGAAATCGAGAATCAGGATTTCACGATTCAAAATGTATTGAAAATGTATTGTTTTGAGTAAACCCCAAATCTCGAAAGGTTAAAAGATGGTTAATTAACTCCTTTAGGGTTTTAATTTATCGTGATTTAAAGTAATTTATAGAACGTGCGTCTAGACTTTAATAACACTTGAGCTTTTTGTCTTTTATTATAACGAAGAAATGAAATCATTTTGGGACTTTGATACCGGTATTTTGGACTAATAATGAGGATTATACCTTATGAAAAGTTGAATCCCGAAAGAGAAAAGTTTTAGTTTTAGAGGTAAAAATTTTAAAACCTAGCTTCAACAGAGTGAAGAACATAGTTGCCTAGCCACTGTCGGTTCTTGTTTCTACATACATTGTACCTTGAGGGGAGGTTTTTCCCATGAGTTTTTCCCTCTTTACTCACTTTATTTTAGTGTATCTTTTGTATTTGGGTACCTAACATGGCCTTGTTGCTGGGACCCATTCTTTATTTTCACCATAGTGATGTTTAGGGGGGTGTTGGAGTTACTTCTCACACACCTAGGATTTCTTTTTCCTGAGGTTTTTCCTTTTTTATTAGTCATTATTCAGTCTCCTATATTTTAGGAACAATATTCCTCTAGGGAGAATATTCTCTTTAATTTTCACTTCCGTTTGATCATTTGAGTGGAGTCTAGATGCTACATTGGTATTGTCACCATGCAACATTGGGATCATCACCAGCTACTGCACGTTGTCCTTGGGATCATCACCAGACTAGCGCATTACCCTTGATTCCCTGATCTCCTCCTCACTTGACTTTGTTTCATTCAGTTAACTGAATACTGATAGACTAGTTAACTCATCTAGGTGGCAGGTCACTCCCGTAATTGTCCGAGAGACTAGACTAGGTGGCAGTTTACTCCCGTAACTGTTGGTGTGTGTCCAGATCACTCTAGACCACCACTATGGTGCATTGGCTTCTCCTCCAACGCGCATTGGTTGAGTTATACAGAGTATATCATGTGTAAATTATTCATTATTCATTCTATTAATGAGAATTCTTCTATTCTTTTCTCTCTTGCTTCATCTTTCTCAATTTCTCTCTACAAATGTGTGTGTTATTTTCGAGCTAGATCTAATCTATGCAGGTTCAACACATTTACATTTCTTATAATCAAAAAGTATATATGTCCTATAGTTTTGTCAGTAGAGAAGGTCCTCATTGACTTCTTGTTGGAAGGTCAAATCTTATTGACCATGACACATTGCTCTGAGAGTTTTCCCTAGAGTAGCACCCTAGGAGTATTTTCATCATTGATAGGTTATCTTGTGCTCAGTATATGAAATTTCATAAATGGTTATTGATTGAGTGGTTTCCCATGTGTTTTAAAACAATACCTCTATTCACGCTTTGGGATTTGTTCAGTACCTTGGTTTCTATTTTCTTCATTGGTGGAATTCCTCACCTTTGTTAGTGGTTTTCATTATTGTTCATTTCTCAAAGGGTCTCTTCCATTCACTATTCCATCTAGTGCATGCAAGCAACATACTTGATGGTGTGTCCTTCCAGTTTTTCATTCAATTCCTTCACAATCATTTGCCTTATGCTTCCTCGTGTTGGATGATGGGGGATGCTTTAATTCCCTCCTTTTGATGGATCTCTTCCCATCGACTCTGTTACCCCCCCCCCCCATGCCTAGGGGTAACTAGAGGATATCATGTCTTGTGGCTCACAATGGAGAACATGATCCTGACATTATGATGATCAACATGTCCATAGACAAAAGCCCAATATCCCCCTCATTCACCTTTATAAATACAAGTCAACCAAGGCTCATCACATTAAAGCAACCCAAAGTATGGAAGATGGTAATCCATTGTTACCATGAGGTATGTTAGTCCTTCTTCATGAAAAGTGTTGCGCTTAATTTTTTGGGAATGTGAAAGAGGATCTTTGGTTCAAGTTGGATAATGGATCACAGATTTGGGAAATAGTGTCAGTTTCCTTGTTTCACCTTGGTGGTCAACTTCTATGCCCTAGTCCTGTGTTGTCACCGCCCAAGGAAAAGGGGTACTACTGGGGGCCTTCTCAAGGGTAATGTTTTGTTCCCATCCATACTTGACACTTTCCATCCTGGACCCTCTCATAGTGTACTAAACTTCAGCAATGGTTCATTGTCCATTCTCTCATGAGAAGAGAGGTTGAAGGCCAAAATTTTGTTTCTTAGTTGCTACTAAAAGAATAATAAATCGATGCTAAAGAAAGAAAGGAATACAGCAAAGAGCACCAACAAAATTTGGTCCAAACTTGAGCTTTACTCTTTTAGTGCTCACCCTGGTCCAAAAAATGAAATGCTAATGGATTGAAACCTTACAAAGGGGACTTGCAAATGTATAATAAAGCAAGACTTAGAAAACTTCAATAAGGGGGATTGGAAAAAATAGAACGTAAATATGGGGTAACTCAAGAGCAAGTGCATCCTCCACAAAGGAACTCATAGAGATGGATTTAACACCATAAGCCATGAAGTAGGCCATGAAGCCATATCACTTACACACTTACTCTTTGTTGGTTTTTACTTTCCTTTGTCACTCTCGATACCTAACCCTCTACCTGAGTTATTTTATTTTGTTTCTAGATGGCATGCCTAATAGGGTTAGATGAAGACCATACCATACTTAAACTTGGAAACTCACATGGGGTCTTAGGCTGATGTGATTCTTGAAGGGGATACTAATATGGATTACATTACATGGCTTATGTCTTAAGTTATAGCTTACTTTTCATGATTTAAGGACTAAATTTTCTTGTGAACTTTGGCTAACCTTGTTTTATACTTGGTTTTCTTTGGATGGCCCTGAAATGGTTCTTTGAGGGACATCATGGGCTTGTACCTAGGACATTGTAAGTTTCTTGTAGGACCTTGGTACATGTGATGGAGAGCAGTGAGTCATCTAGTGACTCACCATCCTCAAACAATGGTGCTCAGATTCTCAAAACCTTGAACAATGGACAGATGGGATTGGTATCATCATACTTATTCATGATGGCACATGTATGGGATGGAAGCCCCATAGGCTAGGAAGAGTACCTTAGGGTCCATTTATCCATAGGACGGAGGACATTGCATTAGCAGTGGCTCAAACATTATATAGATATGAGATGCAACCCTTCCCTCCTTGGACATAGTGCAATGAAACCCTTGATGTCACCCATTTGACCTTGACAATTACTATGGTTTGAAGTATGGATGGGTACATAACATGATTTGACATGACCTTGGGTGAGGAGACACCTCACTTAAAATTTTGTTCACTTTGGAGGATTCCATATGGCCTTTGGAAGCCCTACATTATCCCCTTTGGAGGTTTGACACCACCCTCCTACACCTCGACATCTCACATGTGTGGGAATTTTCATGTATTTTTTCATTTATTACACATTGTAAAGATTGAATCAGAGGTCAGCCCCACTTGAACTGTAAACTTGTTGATTTATGTGGATAAATGATAGCGCTAGGCCTCATATAAGAAATGTTAGTGCTACCTTTTTCATAGGATCATCTTTCACTCACCATTTGTGGGTGACTTATGAATTTTTTTCCCTCTAAGGGTTACTAGCTCTTCTTCTCTCGTGTTCTTGGCTTTGAAAGGTCTCTTGTGGATGTATTTGTTGGTTTTGGATGAATTTTGTTGCAATTAGGGTTACATTCTCTTGTTTTCTTGGATGAAGTAAGTGTGTTTCTGCAATTTATTTTCATGCTATTAATATTTATGGTGAAATTGATTCTAGTTGCAAGAAATATTGTTTGGTGAAACCCTAAGAGAGGAACATAAGTGTGTCTTCCTCTCACAAGGTAATATTTGTCTAAAAATTGGTTAATTGTCCTTGCTAGGGTTAGAACCCTAAATCCCTAAAATGCTAGCACTTTAGGATTTTAGCCCTAGAATTTTGATCTTTGATCTAGTTGAAGTCACAAGAAGGGAGGAACAACTTCTAGGGCCCAAATGTTTTTTCACCCTAGAAGTTCTTCTCCTCAAGGTCAAAAATAGCATCTAACAATTGGATAATATTCTAGTGGATGTATGTTAATTTTTCATGGTCATTTGTTGAATTTCTAAGCACTAACTATTGTTGTTGTTACAAATCATTTATTGTTGTCATATAATTGTTTACTATTGCAAATTTGTAACAACCATTGCAACTTGTCTTGTATAGTGTCCTAAGAGGTTATTTTTGCAAACTTTGACTTGGAAATTTCTATATATATGTTGCAAAGTGTTCTTGTTCTAGGCAAATACTCAAAATCATATTCAAACCTCTTATTTTTCATGACCTAGACCAATTATTTGGTGACCAAGATAGGGGGTGATATCCTTGGCTACTATACTTGTTATTTGATCCCTTGAGGTCACCAAGGAAGCCTCCCTTGTGGTGGACCTCTTCCATCACTAAACCAAGGGAATTCCCTACTAAGGTGATCATGGTAGGTTCTTCCATAGTTACACAATATTTGGGAGTCTTGTGTTGGGATTGCATAAGTACAAATCCTGCAATAACATTTTGGTGCCATTTCCAAGGAGGATTGATTCATTCTCCTCAATGACATATATTTGGTAAAATTTCTCCCAAATCCATAATCTTACAAGTTTACCTAGAGACTCCACTGAGGGTATTTCCCTAATATTCCTTTGATGATCTAAGGTGGATCATCTGGTGACTCCACTAACATATTCTTAGGTGTCATCCTACTCTCAACTTTGTGATATTGCGCATTTCCAAGTGATGTAATTATGGCATGTTGGTCACTTCATGGAATGTTTCCCTCCCTAGATATTGAATATATTCTAGGATACCCAAATCACTTTTCTCTGATTTGGGGAAAAAATTGTCCAAAATTTGATGGAGACCCATCCTTGGCTATTATTCATGTTGTGAATTTCTTGAAGTATGTTTCAGAGATAAATGTGACACATCAAGATGTACTAATAATGTTTTTTTTGCTATCTCTGGAAACAAAAAAAAAGGACCGGGTCAAGCATACTCTTAATCCAAGGAGTATATATTCTCTTACGATCTTCATTGAGTAATTCCTCAAAAGGTGGGCCCCAATAACACAAAGTTATGAAGACACTCTCCACGATATCACGGTGGCCCTCCAACAAGAAGGGTTATGTTCTAGCCCTATTGAGGAAGATGAAGATTCCATTGACGAACAATAAGTTGAAGAGAAGATTCATGAAGAGGGCTACCAATCCCTCGAAGGGAAGAAAGAATTACCTCATGATTCCATTAAATACAATGAATATTTGATTGAAGAACAAGGACCTGAAGAGGTGAATCATGAGGAAGGTCACCAAATACATAAAAATGAGTTTCCTTGTGAATATATCGAACAAGAAAATTTTGACGAAACACACCTTTTTGAATATACAATCCATGAAGAGGCTCCTCATGGAGATGAAGCATTGGTATTTTCTCCTCCATTTGATGAAGTCATCCACATGAATAAAATAACGTGGTAAGTTCTACTCCTTTCCAAGACTTCGGTGTTGTTGTATTATATTATTCAGAAAGTGAAAAACTGCTAGAGGAACCCTTGGATACACAAGTCCCTTCAAGCTATAATGAAAGTGATGATGTGATTGAGAATATTGACGATTGTATACATGTCGGTAGATGTAAATGGGATGTGACTTGTTATACCTCTAATGAAGATCCCATTTATGATATTGAAGGTAATTTTCAATTGTTGTCATTAGAACAACCATACGTGATTGCTATTGATTCAGATGCTTGGTAACAAGAAGATAACATGATTACAGATTTGTCCCAACCATCCAGGAATAACTAATTGCAACATTCCCATGATGTTTTATGATCGTATCTTGGGGGTTTTGATACTTATTATTTTTAGCACTTGTATTTGTTCTACGACAAAAAATTTCAACCATCGTTGTACTCTAAATTTGATGAGGCTAAGGACATGGTTTTCCCGAAGAAGGATTTTTGTGACGAGAGTTTCCAGCCTCCTCTTCTTTCACCTTGCTACTCTGCTATAGATTTTGTTGGTATTTTTCCTCATGATAGTCATTTTCCTTATTGGTTGTGGAGCCTAATTATCTTCTTCATTCAGAGGTCTTGTTTCAGCCGCATTTGGACCCCATTATATGATGGGGGGATGTGGGGGGGATTTCCTCCCCCACTTCTCTCACTAGGGAGGTCCAGTGGAAGCAGTGAGGAATTTTGGAGTCCCCCCCTGGTGGGGGATTCAGGGGTAGCACTCCCGAAGAAAAAATTTGGAAAAAATTGCCTTGTAAAATATTGTAATTTCGTAGTCAATTTGGATTGTTTATTACAAGGTCGGATATCTAACAGTAGAAGTTATGTTAGGGATTTTTTCCCTAGAAGGAAACCCTATTTTATGTATGAGGGAATTGCATTGCAACTTTGTGAGCGAGTGAATATTGTATTCTGAGAGAGGATATTGTGAATGAAAGAAGAGGAAGTTACAGTGGATATGTTGTAGGTTCTATCCCTTCATTTACTGGATAATAATAAAGGAAGGACCTAGAAATTTCTCTAGTGGACGTATTTCACACTTGGTGAACCACATATATCTATGTCTCTATTGTATTGTGTATCTTTTGATTTTCATTTCCACATTTTTTTTATTTTATTTCTTCGCGATCTTGTTTTTCTAACATGCCTATGGGAGAAAGTTTTTTTCAACCTATGGTATGTTACAAGGGTTTTCAATTTCACACACAAGATCAACAAGCCTTGGGTTGGGAGAATTTCTTTTTCTCTAAACCTAGTTTCACCCATTACCTTGCCCTCTCTTTTCCCATAGACAACCTTAGATTTTTCTTTAGGTTCATTATCATCCCTTTGTTTCAATCTTCAGGTGATGACCTTGTAGTTGAGGATGAGGATTTACCTTTATATGAATATTTCAACCTTGTCTTGGGATAGATAGAGAAAGTTTGTGGTGATCCCTCTGCACATGATTTTGTCCCTCCTTCCTGCCTCCATGAGTTGGATTTTATGGATAGTTATGGCATGATGTTTACCTCGACTCATGATCTTTTTGTGCTTGAATACTCCTTATTTTGGTTTATGATGAAGCAAAAGGGTAGATATTTTGATACAATGCTAGGATGGATTTATTGGTTATATGATTATACCTAGCATTTCAAACTAACATAGATTATGTAGGTTAGGGAATTTTCATCTTGCATTTCATTTGTATATATCTGGTATTATGCTAGTACAATTGCATCTTCTTGTGTGTG